>VZRX01020097.1:3696-33664 GCA_013398075.1 Notiomystis cincta
TTTTTTTTGCCAACAGCTAGCTAAATAAATAGAAGTACCACCGAAAAATGAGAAGAGAAATTAGATTACAGGTGTTCAGACACTGTCAATATAAACCATTTTCCAGCCAGTCTTTTCTGAGATGATCAGAGATTAATTTAAGAAAATCTAACACTATATTTTTAGCTGTCTTTTTTCATGACTCACCTTGCTAGGGCACTTTCCAAGAACTCACTTCTGAAGTTTTTCTTAAGATACAGAGGCCAGTTGCTCTCACAAATAGACCTTTGGAAGACTGAGTGTTTGATCTGGGCCTTAATCAAAGGAAAAAAGAGAATAAAGGAATCTTCAAGAGATGCCTCACTATGCAAACGAAGAGGTCTGAGAGCAATTTCATTGCACAGCCAACTTTTTCACTGGTAACAACTGAAAAATTATATTTTCTGCAATGAAGTGGGCAGGTTTGAGGTTTTTGAAAGTTTGCGAATCCTGGTTTGGAAAGTTATCAGAAAACTGCCACTTGCTGGGCTGCTACATCAGGGATGGCAAACTTTACTGTCATTGAAGGATTTGGTCAGACCTGTGACCATTTATAGTACACATATTTCTGACTTCTTTTCCTGTTCCTTGTTAACCATTTGGAAGTTTTGTAACTTTCAGGCATGAGCAGTCCTGCAGACACCTTTTCACAGAATCACAGAACTGTTGGGGTGGAGAGACCTCTGGAGATCACCAGTCCAACCCCCTGCCAAGGCAGGTCACTGGAGCAGGTGACACAGGAACACGTTCAAGTGTGTTTGGAATGTCCCCAGAGAGGGAAATTCAGTGACCTCCCAGGGCTCTTTCCTCAGTGGAAAGTTCTTCCTCATGTTCAGGTGAAACTCCTCGTGTTTTAGTTTAGGACCATGACCAAGAGTCAGAATTTTATTTTATCAATGTTAGAAGGAATGGAAGCTCTTCTAACGAAAAGGAATTTTATGTGTATTCCTTTTTTTTCCCTTCCTTCCTTTCAGCTATACCTTCCGTTTTCCCAAAGCTGAGGTTCAATCTGATATGGTATTTAGGGTGGCATGGGCAGAAATAAAAGAGAAGGAAGTCCTTTAATATTAATACAGGTAGTTTATTTGACATGTAGTGAGAAAAATAAATCATCAGAGCCTTCACTAAATACTGAGATTGGTTCTATTGTGTACAAAGATTCCTTGAGATAAGTGGTTTCAACATACCCAGCTTGTAGTGTCACTTCAGCACAGCAGCTCAGGCTAAGCATGGTAATTAACATTGCCATAACAGCCAGTAATGTGGTAAATGTGGCTTCAGGATTCCTGCTGCCATATCCAGAATCCAACATTGTGTATGTTAACTTCCCATCAGCCAGTGAATGCCAGAACACACAGCCTCTGCCAGCTGCAGGATGGGATCTGAGCCAAAACAGGTGGGTGGTCTCTGTGATCTTGCCCAGGTTTATATTAGGGACTGTAACTTGAGCCAAGTGGCAAAACAGCACCATTATCAAATAATCCAAGAGGTTGCATGAGTGCAGGAAACCTTGAAAGGCAACAGGAAACTTTCTTGAAGAGTCCAGGGAATTATTCCTGAAGGTTTGATAACATTTTTTAAAAAAAATATTTGTTGAATCACTCCAGAAGTGGTTGAATCACTCTAGGCCTCATATTAAGGCCGGATTTTGTAAAAAAGGAAAAACAAATCATAGATATTCTTACAGTACTGAAAAAAAACTCCTCCTCCCCCAGAAATAATCACTGTCAAGAAGCTGGTTTTGAAATTAATTTCGTTTCTGTCTTGCAACTAGACAGATATTAGATGTGCATAAACACCCAGGAAACACTTTTTTTCTGACCTTGTTGCAATTTTCAACTACTTTACATGGTTTGTACCATGACTAAACCAGGCCTGGGCCTGCAGTGGATCATTTGACTCTCTTCATTTCCCAGCAGTAAATTAGGGCAGTCAGAAAAAGTCAGTGTGCTGCCTCAGAAAAAGCTTCTGTGTTCAGGATTCCTCTGCACTCAGTCAATTTGGATAAGGAATATCAGGTGAAAAAGTTGATTCCTGCTCTTTCAGACTACTGATGGTGAAATAAATAAAACACTTTAAAAGGACCAGGCAGCCCACGTCTACACTTAATTTTAGAACTTCATGCTTTATTTAAAATTCTCATACATAGGTAGAAAATACTGAATTTCATATTAAATACTTCATTTTAATTAAACTATAATAGCAGGGGGAAAATCTCAAACAAACACACTTCCTCTGAAAGAAAAAGAAAATAACTCAAGCCAAAATCTGACACAACAGAGTTATAACACAAATCTTAGAGTTTCCTTTTCTAAGTGTCCTGCAGGAAACTGAGGAGCAGAATTTTTAGAGCCACTGGGTGTCACAGTTTTATTTGAAAGTAGAAGAGGCTGCAGCTGCCTAAAACTCCTCAAAATTATGTCTGAGATACCACAAAATGCATCTCTGGGATACCTTGTCCCTGAGAGAGAACCAGGGTCTGGATCCTCGCTTGCTGTAGGCGTCCAGAAGCTCTTTGCATCTCCCTTGACATCTGCAGCAGGCCTCAAGGAATGCATTTTACATATTTGTTTGCTTCTTTGTTTGCTTGTTTGTTTCTCCTGAGCTTTGGGTGAAATTCAGATCTAGCTGTGCCCTCCCTGGCTGAGAGTCAGAGCCCAAAAGAAGCCTGCTGAGCTCCCAGAGCTCTCAGCAGCTTCTCCCAGACATCTGCACAGCCCAGGCAGGGATTCTGCCCAGCCTTTGATCCACCTCTTCCCGTGCTGCTTCTTCCCACCTTTGTGCAAAATCTAGGTGGATTCCTAAATGGATTCTGAGATTATTAGATGCTGCCAGAGATGGCAATAATATTTAATACTTCCCTTTTAATGCAAGGTTTTACTGAGGTTAGTGCTTGAACTAAAGGAATTCTGATACATGATACATCTCTTGTGATTACAATTCTGCACATTATGTTTTTTAAAAAATTATCAGGGTTTGTTTCTATTTAGCTTCTTTAGAACGAATTTTTAAACTAAAAATATCCTTTAAATGTAAAGGTAGCACTGCAAAAAGGTTATCTGTTCAAGGTGGGCCTGCAGCTACACAAACACCTGTGTCAGACTGAGTCTTATGTATGACACTTATTACAGTGTGGCTCTCTGGAGATAATAGTATTCAAAAAGCTCCAGAGACAAGGCAGGAAGGGCAGGACTAAATTTTTACTATGCTTCTCCTATTTTGGCTTCATCTCTTTTGGGCCAATATTAAAAGAAAAAGGAAAAACCCCTTAGATGTCATTTATTATATGTCAACATTCCCTGGCTCCAAATGTAGCCCAAACCAAACTCCTTCACTTCTGTGTAACAGGAGGTCCAGAAACAGTTTTTTGTGTGACAAATTACACTGTTACAGCCACTCTTGTAATTAGTATGGAAGGTAGATATGTTAGATTAGGGAAATTTAGGATATGTTAGGGATAAAAATGTACAGAAGATAAATTGCAGTCTATTAAAATTCTAAATTCCTCATCACTGGAAATTTTCGTCCTCTCATGCCAGAGCGGGAAGATTCCAAAGTGTTCACGAAATGAATCCAGGATGTGCTAATCTACCATGCCAACCTCATTCAAACTCGAGGGCCCAAATGTATTATAAAGCATAATTACTCCAGAGCTAAAACCTTAAGCAAGGCTTTGAGGGCAGTGTCTGTGAAACACAAATTGGAGCTGCCACGGTTCATGTACAAACAGAGAACTTAATCCAGTAGAACCCATAAAAGCAAGACCTTCTTAAATTGCCCCAGGTAGCAAAACAGAAGAAGTGTTATTAGAATGTCCATATTTCATAATGGTTTTAAACACTGCTCGTTTTAAAATGGACTTAAAGACCTCCAAAGCAGCAAAAATTTCCATATGTTTTAAATTAAGCAGTTTTAATGTCTTTTTGTTTTAATGTCTTTTAATGTCTAGGATTTGCCACAGTAGAATTATTTTTTTAACATAATTATGTCTGCAAACATGCAGTATTTAGGTAGATTATTATGAATCTGTGTATCTCTCTTTTTTTCCTGCTAAGTTCAGTTATATCATAGAACATAAAAGATTTTTAATACTGTATTGTCAGCCACTGAAGTGTCATAGAAGAGGAGATGGTCTTTCTTCATTAGCCTTTTTCAGGATAGCAGTGTGACTTCTGAGAATACCATTCAGGACCATTTAAATCAGTACATCATCTCTTTCTTTAAGGTAATCATAGAAGTCTTCTTTCAAAAAGTAACCTAATGAAGACAAGTGGGGTCAAAGCTGACAAAAACAAATTATTCTTCACTACTGAAAATCCCATTTGGTAGTGAAAAGTTCAGTTCAAACCATGATTTCTGGTCTGAGCTTTGAGAAACTTGCATTTGTTTAGTACAAATGAACAGAGGTTAATTCCAAAACAAACCTCTTCTGCCCTTCTTGCCCTTCTGCAATATACAAATGGAAAAAAAAAAAAGGCAACAGAAAATCCCTGGCACTAACATTTCTTTACTTTTCTATAATATCCATAGCTTAATTTATCCTAAAATTATTATGGCTTGATGATCAGCTAACTAGGAACACTCATCATAATTTTCACTGGCTGTTTGCAAAACATTACATGTGGGTAATTTAATGCAAGTTGAGTTTGTGAACACTTGCTTAAAATAAAACATACTGACAACAGAAGCAGATGAGACATCTCATTGCTCTGTAGCACCAGAAAGAACACTTCTTATCTGACCATGTAACTGCTTATAGGAACAAGCTAAAATCACAGGAAATGCATAATGGAGAGTCCTAATGTGCTAAAACACGTTATCTTTGTTTCTGTATAAATTGTTCTCTCTCAGTAAACCTTTCCCCACATATCTGCTGGGATAGATGATGGTTGAAATATTTCCTTATATTTCATGTACATAAAATTACATGATGAGCTTAAGTTTACTGTTAGTGTTTGCCCTGTGTGACTCATGACCTAACGGGCCTTAGGTGCACTCAAGAAACGAGTGGAAAGCATTAAATGTCCTGACATCATTAGAATTGCTTTGCTATTTGTTTCAGTGTAGATGCTGTCCAGTCATCTAATCATGACAAATGTTTTAGCCATGAAATGGCTGAAGAATGGGGATCTCTTTGCCATCGTCCAGGGAGTGACTCACATCCAGGATAACACCCCAGAAAGCATTTTGATATCTGGATTTCACAGCTGGCCACAACCATTAGGGCACAGTATTTCTTTCCTTCTAATGCCATTCCTTCTACCCCAGTTCTGGATCAGAATTTATTTCTCCAACTCTGTCTTCTCTGATGTCCTGAACCCCTTCTCCCACTGATAATTCACAGTGCCCCCATTCTAACTTTGGAAGAAAAACAGCATTCATGGCTTGCATTCACGTCCATCTGCCCCTCCAGGGTCTGTGCTCCCATCACAAGGCTGAGGCTCCCCAGGGATGGCCTCTGGACACAAAGCTCCTCCTGAAACTGGTGGTGACTAGAGATGGGCAGAAAGGGAAAAAAGGAGAGGCCAGCAATGTCATGAAGGGGTAAGGGAATAAAGGAAGAGAAAGGAGAAAGAAAGAAAAGAGTGGTTAGTGGGCAGAAGCCATAGAAGAAGAGGGGTCAGAAAGGTGAGGGAGTTGGTGATGAGAGAGACTAGGTAATTTTTATTTTTTTTTATGTATAGAGTAAAAAAGCACATTGAGTTGCAACTTTAAAATAAAAGTTTAATAGCAATATTTATACAAATATGTTCAAAAGTAAAAGAAGAACTCTTTGAAACAGGGACTTATAAGCAATAAGTGTTATAATATTAAACAAAATGAAACAAACAAAAAAACCACTGTTACTTTTATAGGATATAAGGGCACACTGAATGTTCATGATTTCTACACTGAGTTCATTGTTCTGTAAATTTGATTTTTATGTCTGTAAAAGAAATTTCCTGAAATTTTCAGTTTGCAAAATGAGAATTTGATCAATTCAGAAGAAACAGAGCTGGTAAACACAGATTTAATGGACTTGTGAAAGTTCTAAGTAAAAACATCTTCTGATCTTTGAAGTTTTGCCACTCTGTCAATATCATCCATAACTTTGACTCTTTTGTATTCTGAAATAGCTGGATAAGTCATAAAAATAAATAATAGAGATACTGTCAAAAGGTTCTTTTAATCATGGATATTGACCCAACAGTAAAACAAGGATGGAAAGGATTCTTAGGAATATATTGATAATCTCAGGGTTTTCCTTCTCACATTGGCCATAGGATTTGCTACAGGAAAGGGCATTCACCAGACCACTCTGCCTTGGAGAGGCCATAACTAAACCAGCCAAGAGTTATGTTGATTCAAGTCTGTTTTGTGGCTACCCCAGAGGAGCAGGTAGGGGAGTGTTTCTTATGATTATCTGAGGCTGCAGTGAAAAAAACAGATAGTTTTCCTTCAAAGGTCAGAAAGAAATGAAACATTCTTTCCAAGTAAATTTGAAGGGCTAGTTCTGCCATCACTGTTCACTGACCCCTCCTTTCAAAGCTCTCTGCATTTGCACTCCATTTTTGCATTGTCTAAATGCATCCAAGTGAAGTGAAACTGGTTCAAGGCAGATAAAAGTCATGTATTATTTGCATTAATTTTTTGCATGAGAATACCTAGAACAACATAGATTTAAAATGACCATGTGTTTTTTTTTACATTTACAGAGAAAAAAATATTGTAAGTGATGGAAAATAACTTCTAAAACCTATTCAATCTCTAAGTGTTTTTCTGTGATAGTCAAATAGGGCCTCAAACTACCTCCCTAAAATTATGCCTTATTGCAAGTGTTTTAATGTTTATACAGGAACTGACTCTACATGTTAAAAGAGTTCAGTCCCTAGGTGTTTGTCTAGTGTTTGCATTGCTCCCCCAATGCTTGTGCTAAATAGTACCTTTCCTAAAGCAGTGCTTATTTCCTTCAGGTGTTTGTAGGCAGCTGTCATGTACCCACTGAGTTTCTGCATGGTTGATCTCCTGTGCTTACACTACCCTCCTAACCATTCTTCGAAAGCCAAATAACACCATTTCCCTTCCCTGCTGGGTTTGGCAGAGGGGTTTTGTGCCTGACAGTGAATGTGATGTTCTCTGTGTGATCAGCCAGAGGCTGAAGGAGGCACCCCCTGCACAGAGACAGCAGCTGAAGGAGCAGGGCCTCCACCCAGCACTTTGAGGAGGCTGAAGCCAACAGAGGAAAATAGAGGAGATTGGCAAGACTGGGATGATCTTGTCTCTCCTCACCAAAGAGAATCAGTACTTCAACCCTGGAATAGATAATTATGAATTCTTTTGTGGAACTGGTCAGTAAATTAAGCTGTGATGTGCTCAGAAGAGACTAATGACAATAATTCTGCTCCTTTCCTTAGTTCTGCTCCTTAATCCTAGCAATGAGAGCATTCTGAGGCCTTCCTCCAACAGACAGGATTTCACATCTCCATTATAGTCTCTGAAGACAATGTATAGACAGCAGCACTGTTCCTAAATCCTTAGGGAATCTAACACTTGGAGTCAAGTGCAACTAGAGCATGATTATATAAATCTTGTAAGAATAGACTTTAATTCTCTGGGAGAAAAAAATAGACATTCCTTAATTACTTTTGCTTTCTTTTCTTCACTTTAGATTTGCTATAAATGGTGAATTGCAGATATGATAATGTTATCCTCCTTAGAAAATGATTGTTAGAATCGTGGAAGCTGGGATATGGCTGTTCCCTCTAAATTCTGCCCTTAGGATAGAGAAAAAAGTTGGGCTGACTCAGAAATTGACAGTTTTAGTGTGTTTCATTTTTATCTCAAAGGTGGATTCTTGTTAAATGCAAGATTCAAGTACAAGAGCCGAAAACCTGTGACTACAGTACATGAGCTACAGGTACAATCTAAAACTGAAGACAGAAGGAAAAGACAGAAGTCTCAAGATAAGGCAAAATAATTGCTAAAATTGCTAAAAAGCCCACCTCATTCAAGTGTTCATGAGTGTATCTGTGATTTTTTATGGTCTCCCTAACAAGAATAATAATCACCTAAACAGATGTCACGATGACTGAATTCACATGTGGAGGATTAATGCCAGGTAGATTTAATGTGATGCAGAACACATCTTCTTCTCTGACACACAAAGTACAAGCTTTCCAGAACAGCAAATGTCCTTTTTACGTGTCTGTTCTCATCGCATCGGGCGCAGCTGAATTAAGTAAATAACTGCAGCAAACAAGGTGCAGGAAAAGGTTGGCCAAGGAAGGCTGAAACAAGAGTAGCACAGAGCAGAGTGGTGGCTGTGATGGGTGCAGGGGTTGTTACCATTCTGAAAGCAACAGAACAGCAAAGCCACACTCTTGGGCAGGACAGAACTTCCCAGCACAACACAGCCCTGGGAGCAAACCCTGCCTTGATTTGCCTCTTGGGGTGCCTCAGAGCCCAGGTGTCCTGTTCAAACAGGGTCTCCTGGTTCCCACTGGAAGTCACAGAAGCTGTAGCTGCACCATGGTGCCTGCATCTATTTCTCCTTAATTCCAAAGTACTTTTGACAGCAATTTTCTTTTTCTTCCTTGTTTTTGGAGAAAACTAGAAAATGGCAGAAGTGTTCAGACATGGAGCTACACTTAGAGAATCATAAATTCTCTGTTTGATACTTCAAAGTGCCTTCTTTCATATTAATCTAGGACACAGTTCTTAAGAAAGTGACAGAGAGTCTGTAATTTTATGCAGAATATTAAAATAATTGCTTTCTATAGCTGCTTGCATTTTAAGTCATTCACTGTCTAAAAAGCTACAATGTATTTCAGTGTGTTTTTTTCAGCTACATTTTAAAACACAAAAATTCTCTTTTTCGGGTCAGTGCAGGATGCACTGAGTAAGAATCTGCCAATTTCCTTTCATGTTTGATCTTTGCATCCTTGATCATTTCCGTAATCTCTATCACTTTGGCTGTCTATGCCTCCACTTGTGGTATTAACCTTGATGTTTTGTAATGATGTCTCACATGGCCTTTGCTCTTTCCTGTTCTCTCCCTTAATTTCCTTGGCTATCCACACTAGTGGTTTTCTTCTTTTATAGCCTATTTATTTCCCAGTGTTATCTCCTTTCCTTGGACTCCCATTTAATTAAAGCTGTACTGTCAACTTGAAAATCACATTTCCATCTGAAAATGTTGTGTCTTCTCTGGTTAGACGAAGCCCTTGAGATGACTCTGGCTAAAAGGCAGATCAGGCTGGGAGGTGGGAGGGGTGTGCCTTGCCTTTTGTCATTTCACTTAACTTGTGTAACATTCCAGCATTACTTTAGTGTCTGGCGTTTCTGCTGCCTTCGACAGTTCTGACACTGGCTGTTTGCAGGAGGAGAAGAGAAATAACCCTCCCAGCCTCCCATCATTTCCCCTGTGGCCTCACAGGAATATGGGAGTCAGGATCAAGGCAGTACTGAATGAATTAAGATGTATTACTGTGCTGCCCTAAAAGAAAATTAAACTCCAGACCTCTTGCTCTGCCAGTTGTTAGGGAAGGACCAGGATGTGTATGGGCAGTTCTGGGATGTTTTCATTAGTGCTTTCATAACTTCTGAAAATACAGCCACCTCTGTTTGTTCTCTGCCTTTCCCTGCTATGTTATTATATACCAATCACTGAGCAAGTAGGGCCCTCTCAAATAAAGGAAATGTTGAATAAAGAAAAGCACTTTTTTTTTTCCTAAGTACCCTCCATTAGGAGGGAAATAATTCCTGCTGCACCAAAACTCTGTATTCTGGGGCAGTATTTACTTTTCAAATTTCTGATTTTAGAATCTCACCCAAACCAGTTTTAGACTAGTATTGTCATCCCTTACTTCTGTAGATACACTTATTCTCCCATCATACAAAAGACATTGTGCTGCTTGAAGTTCATGCTTCAAGCCCATTTGAAAACAGACACTGAAAATAGTAACAGTAGCCTTTATGAATTATGAATATGGAGATATTTACTTGTTAGTGTAAAACAGATAACATACAGAACAGAATTTGGAAATATGGGGATTTATATCTTTGAGTAAGTTATGGCCTTCATAATTAGGTGGCTGGAGAGATTGACCACAGTAACAACACAATTGAGCCACCCAAGTTCACAAGGACCTTTTTTCTTTCTTTTTTCTTTTTTTCTTTGTTTTTCCAAAGTATTTTGCAGTATTGCTGATGGTGAATTCAGAATGTTAGAGGTGTTGTAACAGTTAAGATCACTTTGAAAGGGTAAGGCAGGGAAGGAGTACAGAATAATCTCTTCGTATGAAAGGAAAAATAGAATTTTCTTAACAATTACACAGGTTTCTTCAAATGTTTCATACCACTCATGATTTTCTTGCTAACATGCTCAGTCATGTCATTTCCTTTCTCTTTTACTCAAAGCTAATGAATTTTAAAGATTTTGCACAAGAGGGAAAGAGGGTTCTGAGAACCCAGTCCAGTAAAACCCTGTACTGCACAGCTGTTTTACCGACTGGGTTACCCCACGAAAGGGAAATTTCTCCACAGTGATATTATGACTTACATTGCCTGCATCTTTTGGAGGGTATTTAGTCAATTTGAACCATGCTTATCAATATTTTCTAAATCATTTTAATGACATATTTTGGCAAAAGACCTCTAAACTAAGGAACTTGCACACTTGCTTCAATATAGAAGGTTTTATTCCTCCTGGTAAAAGAATAAATGCTGTCTGGCCAGATCTCAGTACTTTCTAAGTGTGTTATACTCTATATTGAAAAATATTACAGTAAATAGAAGTGAATTTACTAAGCTCTGGAAAGCAATGGCTTGCTCAGTGTGTGGGTGAATTTCTTAATAAAGGTACTTGCTCAGGGTTACATGTCTGTTTACCAGAGAGGGTTATCAGTGCTTTGCCTCATGCATTGTCACAGACCCCAGCTTTAGGTCAGGGTGATATTACCTGGCAGGATTTCTGTTCCTAGTCTGAAAGTGCTCAGTCTCAAACATAAAAAAAAAAAAAAAACCTACAAGCTTCTTTCTTGTTTAGTTTAAACACATTTTTATTTTTTATAAACCTGATGAGTAAAATTCAATTTTTACATTCATTAAAAAAAATTCTTCCCAAAATCTATTATCCAGAACAACATATTAGGTTACTCTCTTGTTGAATGGAGGTAGCCCTTTGAGGGCATCCACCATGCCCCAAATCCAGAACAGTGTTTGTGAGAGAACTGTAACAGAACAAAGGTTCTGGACTGCAGTGAATCTGGGATTCAGGCACCAGAGGGAGTTTTCTTCCATCAGATTAGTGGAAACAGTGGATACCCTCATGACTGGGGAAAAAAAAGTCAGATTTTAGTTTATAGACAAATTTATATAAATATTGTATTTTAACACATTTTTTTCACATACATATATGAGCTGTTCCTCTGACTAAAATGAAAAATATTCAGTCAGCTTAAATTAGCTGTTGGGAGAAACATAGCAAGGGCTTTTAAGCCCTAGAAAGGGCAACAGTGGCTGAAGAGCTGATTTAAAGAACTGTCAAAATTAGAAAACTTGCCTTTTCACATCATAAGAGTCCCTACATTTTGTTTTAAAGATTGAAAGAAAAGGATTTTATTCCTGAGGGACTTTCAGAGAGCTCTGATGTCCTCCACAGTTCTGACACTACTTAACTTCCTACAACTTCTTGGAGTTATAAAGAAAATGTTTCATTAGTTGTTTCAAAATCTTTGGGAAAGATCTTTGATACCAGTATTTCCTGAGACTAATGAAAACTGATATTTTGAGGATGTTAAAGATTTTTATTATTTAAAATCTTAGTGAAACCCCATGCAACACTGGTGTTTAAATTCTGATTTTCTTTGCATTGCTGGTAAGAACTCAGACGTGTGTAGGCTGGGAATTGAAACAACTGGGGCAAATAAGAATAATTCCTTTTAATAGACTAACTATCTGAACAAACAGCATATCATTTTCTCAATAAAGCTGGTAGTCAAAGTGTCTTTTTGGATATTCGTCTGCTTCCGGATATCATAAAGACACCAAAAGCACTTTATTCACCTGCAGCTGCCAAAGGGTTTGTGTCCTTTTCTGTCCAAGTCCCTCAGAATGGTTATCCACAGCTTTTTGTTCCCAGGTTCAATTACACTGAGCATCTTGTGAGGTTTATTTTCCATTTTCAGTTCAGCAGCATTGTAGGCACAGAGCACATTATCATGTGTTAGACAGATTTTATGTACTGTTTCTGTATTCAGTGCAGGTTCTTGGTTTCAGTCTCTTCTTTGGATCTCTCAAATCTGTTCCTCTTGTCGTGCTCTGCCCTTGTAACTGAGATGAGCTGAGGCATTTGAGATAACCCTCTGCAGGTATTTTGGCAGTTGCAGGAAAGACAGTGTCATTGGCAGGGTATAATTCAGCATTTTCTTTCACTCTTGATCCTTGAAGATTATTGACCTGCAGAATACATAGCTCAGCCTATTAAGTATATCTTTTAGTTGCTTTCACAGTGCACTTCAGGAGAGAGTGAGGTAGGAAGGCAGGATTATGATTCTCCCTTCAGTCAAATTTAGTGGAATTTAAATGAGGGGAAACTTCACAATTAAACGTGGCTTGCACAAGGATCAGTTTTATCCAAGTCCACTAATAGGATTTTAATTTTTGATTGATCTGATTCTCCTTTCATACAATATGGATGAAAGGAACTTCAGTGAACTCACTGAACCTTCACAATTGCAAAAAAAAAGATGATTTCCAACTATGTAGCTTAGCATTTTCAACACTAACTTCTGGAAAACAGATGCACATACACATACTCACTGGCATGTATTCAATTTTTTCATTTCTCATGATAATGTAGGAATAGGTAATGTGCTCTCTCTAAAATGCCAGCTACCTTAATGTGTAAGATAGAGCAAAGTAAAATGAGTCTTATTCCTCTTTCATTTCACAAGAAAATTAATTTTGACTATTGCTTTATATAGATTTGCATGATGGTGACTTAGGTTAAACAGACTTCTTAGCTTTTCTATCCAAATTTATGATGGGAACAATTCCTTGTAAGTCTCATTATCATAATAGAATCCTATTACAATATGCTGGGGAAAAAAGAAAAAAAAAAACAAACAGAAACATTTACAACATTTGCATGCAAGTCTGCTTCAGTGATTGGCATCTTTATGATACCCAGGTGCTCTGCATGCTTCTTTATGAGAATTGAATTACATGACCTGGAAGTGCAGAGTAAATGTTTAAGCTTTACTAGTCCTTGAAAAGCAGTAAGGTAGAGAGGATGTTGCAATACTTGTTAGTGAAACTATTTGGAAATTGAATTACAGATGCTCTCAGGGCCACATCCCATCCTTATATAATTTACAGAAGCAAGTTATCTCCCTGACCCTCAAATCTCCTGTACAACTGCTTCCTTGCTAAATAAAAACAACTAGATCATCTACTTTGACAAGCCAAAGCTGGGAATCAATTTTTAAAGGCCAAGTTAGCAATGCCCTTTGCTCAGAATTGCAGGATGTCCCTTCCTTCTGCAGCTGGAGGTGCTCAGTACTGCTGGATGGTGCCTTCAGCACGTGTGGGCAGTGCCTCCATGGGTTGGGTCTGTTTAGTGGTGGTGCACTGTATCTGAAAACTTCAAAATGCAAAATTCACTTTGAGATGGGTTATTTCCCACCAAGTTTCCTTGTTAGCCTTAAATGTGCTGATAAAAGCACTTTTCTGGAGGTGCAGATAGACTATTTCATTGAAAGGCTTGAAGTAAATGGGCAAAAAAACATTATTTTGGCAGGATACTTCCCTATCAAAGTGTACCTGAAGTGGTCTCTCCTCTGTCTGCTTGTGACTCTACAAAGTTGGACCCATCAACTTATTAGCTCATTCAATTAGATGTTTAGCTAAAACTCTAGATATTTTGTGTTACTGAAGGTAAGAATAAGAAAATGAGATGGCATGAAAAATAATATTAATAATGTATGAAAAGAAAATGTCAAAATACATAATATGGTGGTACAATAAGGGCTTTACCAGCTGTACTTAATTATTTAAATATAGAAGAGTCCTGATGTATCAATAGAAACTTAGTTGGGCAAGTGAAAAATAACGCTCCTGAGCTGACAGATTATATTATAATAACTATATTATGTTCTATTACTTTGTGTCATTGTTTCTGATATTTGGTGTAGATGGAAATTTGTAGCACTTTAATACAGGCTGTCACAACTAATCCCCAAAGTGTTGGACAGTACAGTTTGTTTCCTAGAGGGGAATATTTATACTCTAAGTAACATTTTATAGGCAAAAAAGGAAATTCATAAGTGCTAGAAATCCTAGATAAATTATAAAAATGTGAACTGGATTACAGTAAAATAACTCTTTGTTAAATTGTAGTGGACTATTCTCCTCTTGGAATTTATTGCAGCCTCACTGATAGAGGGCTCATTATTTCAATGCCATCATGACTGGTTCAGTTAACTACTCTATCTTGTAAAAATGCCCGAAAAATAAAGTTGTATCAGGAAAGACAAACGTGCCAGTGGTGCACAGGTTACCTGGACCTTTCATCTCAAAAGCTTCCAAGACAGAAGTAATCCTTTATTCTTCTGAACGAGTCTCCAGGCTCTCTTTTTATAATGCTGCACTACATTTTCATTTTTCATCTGCTTGCTTTTTTTTTTTTTTTTACTTTTCTGGATCTCCCTGCTAAATCTGTTCTGTGTTTATTAGATGGTAGAGATGTCCCTTCAGCCTTACTGACAGCAAAGGCTCTGGTGAAGCATTTTTTATATCAAAAGAAGATGATTTCCCAGGGTATGCAAAGGGTCATCACTAATGGCAAGAAAAAGATTTTGAACCTAATCTTGGCTGAGTGACAGAAGAGATGTGTGAGAGAAAATATCAGGATGCCACAGAAAATGGGACAGGATAGTAGAATGGAAATACATATTGGCAAGCCTTTGGTATAGAGGAGCTGATTTCTCATTTAGATATTTAATTAAATGCAATGATGTTTATTTATTACCTTCTGGTAAATCATGGAGGTTTTATATATTTTATTCTGCCTCCTTCCCATTAACAACACTGCTTATCTTGCACCACAGAATGACAACTAGTGAAGAACTCACCATGTGCATCCCTAAATTTGGCCAGAGAGCAGCTGATGAGCCTTTATTGTGTTCCAGATGCTGTGCAATTTCTAGCCCAGTGCTGGGGGGATTGAGATGGTGCAGCATCCTAAAGAGTCCCAGTGATGATAACATATAAGTAACAATAACAGGAGGTGTTATATCATCCTGGCAAAATTACAACTTTGGAAAACTGTGAGTAATTGCATCATAATCTGTATTTGTGTCAATTCTGTGCTGCCTCCTGAATTCCTGATACCTGTGCAGAGCAAGTGCACAAACGCTGCCAAATTCCACTGGGACACAGCACCTCAGAGAATAAATGTTAAATATAACCCACAGACTGTTCACACCATCAGCTCAGTCACTGCCCTCACCTGTGCTTGAGTCCTGGCTCATGGACCCTCCAAACCCACAGGACTCCCTTTCCTTTTCATCACAGGGGGATTTTTTTGGATGAGAGTGTCCAAATGCCTGGAATTAATTAGACTGTAGTTTATTCTTTCTTCCAATATAATGTAGCCAGTCAAAACTGGGCAAGTTCCTAATTCTAATCACCTGCTTCAGGTGTGTTTGACTTTTGTGATTCACTTCTTCCTTATATTTGATGCAAGACCTAGTTTGAGTTTTTTTCACTACAGGGTCCAACAGAGGAAGTAATTTGTACAATGACTTTCCATTGCCTCTTCCTTCGAACATAATTTTAAATATATTTTGTCAGATAAATCATCAAATATCCTTGTGGTTTCCTTAAAAATGCATTCTTTCTTCCTGCAATGCTAATTAAAGCAATGGACAAGCAATGCTGGGCAAATTCAACTTGGCCTGAGGCTTTACTTTTCTTCAAACTGACTCTAAAATCTGTGGTTTGAAGGGTCATAGGAGCTGAAGTGCTAAATCAGTAGAAAGCTTAAACAAGATAGCAATAGCTCATGTTATCATCTAATGCAAAGAGGAAAAGATAGCAGAAATAAGTAATATAGCTAAGTATGAACTGTGCAAATTAGGATGCTTTGCTTAATTTAAAATTTTCAAAAACTAGAAAGGGTTTGGTAGAGAATATATCCATTACAAGAAGTTGTAAAAATACCTCAGGTGGGCATTATTGAAATTAATATACATATAAGATCAGACTTTTCTCCAAATACTTTTATCCAAAAAGTATTTTAAATTTTTTTATTTGCAGACAATTGAAAAATCACACTTAGTATGTGAGATCAAAATACTGACTCATCATCTTCTATGAGGAAGTTCAGCATAACCTTGCCATGATTTTGGTTTTTTTTTTTAGTTATATTCTCCTATCAGTTATTGACTCTTTCCTGCTTTCTATTGTATCACATATTCCGAAATTTTAAAATTTGCATATGTAGGTTTTATTCAGCTATGTGTATTTTTAAAAATCCATTTTACATTTTCATGAAAATTATCTATAAAAATTCTATCAGCACTGAAAATTAAAGGAGTAAGAATGCCTTGCCAGTGAGCCTCTAATGGGATGGAACTTTCTAGATTTGACTGCGATTTCTGGTGCCATCAGCAGTGATCATGTGTCAGCCTGAACATAGGCCTAGATTTTATTTAGGGAATTAAGTGTATTAATAACTCAGAGAGGTCTGGGTCTCAAAACCAACATTCCTCATTTCCCTTCTCTGTCAACTGGTGCTGTCGCTCATCTTGCATCTCCTTATTTCTTTAATGCCATGTGCAACACTATTTTAATTATAAAGTTGATTTTCCAGGACAGGGGCAAAATTGTTTCCCAGAACTATACAAAAAACATCATAAAGAGGGGGGAAAAAAAGTTATTTTACAGAAGGGCTTGAAGCATTTTCTAAGTTGACACAACACAAATAAAGAATGCATGCATTAAAGGGAAAAAATGAAACTAAAAATATTCAATTTACTGTAGGTTGGAGATAATTAGTCTACTTATTGATGAGCTCAAACTACAATTTAGTGTCACTGGCTATTTTGGGGAATATGAACCCAGGACCCCTCCTAATCAGTTAAAACAAACTAAAAAACCCACTTTTTTATGCCACAAGTCATGTCTACAAGGGAATCAATTTTTGTGTCATTCCATCCATGTCACCTTGTCTCTACCAGAAGTTTAATATATAGGTAGGTTAAGAGCAATATTCTGCAGTACATGAGGACTTTTTTTAATGTTTTCCATGCACTCACCTAGAGTGACTATTGCAGGAGGTATCTTTTCACATATGCATTTGTTAAGAGAGTTTAAGTGATGGGAAAAACCCCAAAGTACACTTAATAGAATTTTGATTTTTTATTACTTGTGGTTAGTCAGCTGGAAAACTGGCTCTCTTGCCTTTAAACTATTTTGCTATTTAAATGTATCAGCATCTGAAAAATCTCTGTGGAATATAGCTTTTATTTAACTGAAAAGGCATCATTGCTGACATCTGACTGAGAACTCTCATACTGGTTAGTAATTAATCTTCTGAGGTGCAGTTTCAAAGTTCACTGACAGTAAAAGGTGGGATCTGGTGCAGCAGAAAGGCAGTACTGGATGTTGGGGCTGCCTGCTATGAGATCCTGGTAATAGCTCCCACCCCTAGAATGTGCAGAGTATTGGAGGAAAGGACTTTGCAGAGGTTTTTCTCAATAGCAAATGTAATTGCCTTTGAGACAGTGGACTAACCTCGTGCTAATACATCTGCAGGGATTGCTGAGGGGTTTCAGGCCTAGCACAGCAGGCACTGGGGAGCTGATTCAAACTGCCCTAATGCTCAGTGCCTTCATTTCTGGCTTTGGCTGAAGAAACCAACAACCCCTGAAAACACTCGAGGTCAGTGTGCTAATGCTGGAGATTGTGTTTGGTGAGGAGCACAACAATGGATGCAACCATCAGTCTTGGAGTCTCTTCTCAATGAGTACAATTCTCTCCAGCAGAGAAAAATGGCTGTAAATTCACTGGTTTGTGTCCCACAGGGACAGGGAGATGAGATCTGCCTCCTGTGACAAAGTACAGCCTGAACTGCTCTGGAACTCAGGGGCTGTTCCTCACAGGAACTGTGAAGGCATCTACTGATGCAAATCCATTTGGTTTGATTCCATCCTAATATTGACCTGCATGAAAGTACACTGCAGTCTAACTTACCTCAGGATGAGAGTAGAATTAGATCGTTGTCGTGTCCCTGGTCTGCAACTGCTGTTCTTTTATCTCCTTTTGGATTTTGGTTAGAAAGAGAAGGAAATGGCCTGCTTTCCCACTGTTGCATCTTGTATGGTCAAATGGACTTCTGCTGAGTTCATATCCAAATTCCCCATAAATTATCACTTTTTACTTGGAAAAGGTCTCATTGTGAGCATCTCAGGACTCACATTTAACTGGAAAAAAATCTCTTATCTGCCATGGAAATTCTGTGATGCAGCCCTTCAGCCTTGGATTGAGATTTTCCTGTGTAGGAAGCAAATTAAACAAATTTTTGTTCCCTCACTTTCACTAGGTGAAACACCACTACTTTGTATCACATAAGGCCTATTGACAGACTCTGAGGGTCCCAAGGTCTCTTCCCACAACTTCTCACAAGGACTGTGGCTCCACCCTGAGTGGTGCTGTGTCACATCCTGGTCAGGGCAGGCTCTGCCTCCCCTGCTCTGACTTCACAGCAAGACTGCTATAAAATAGGAGTGGGTAACAGCAACATCACCAATGGCTACCTCAGGAGATCAGCTACTTCATTCATCAGTCTCTGCACCTACAGGGGGATGCTGAACCAGAAATAAAATAGTGAACTGTCAGATAGGAAAATGGAGTTAGTCTTGGTTTATTCTGTCAAGAATAAGGAAAAAAAAAAGACCAAAAAAAGCCCCCAAGCTCAAGCCAGTAATTTTCATGTAAAGCTACTTGTGCAGAGTACCTTTTAAAGAGGATGTGTATTTCTATTCAACACTGTTGCCAGGTCAAATGCTGCTGTTTTCACATTTGACTGTAGAGGTACTCCTCAGCTCTTATGCATACATTGTCCTTTAAAGAAAGAAATGTATCTGGAGGCAGTCTTTTTTAAGAACAAAATTCTCCTTGATCTGACATTGTAGGTGAGGTTAAGAAAAGCTCAGCTTTATTAAGTGCTGTGAGAAAACCTTTATGTCCCTCACAAGATTTAGACAGTGCATGTGCAACTCTTTTGCATGCTTCCAAATGTATTGAACAGGAAATAAATGAAAAATCTAAACGCTAAACTTCATATCATTTTTCTCCAGCCAAAACAAAAATTAAATAGCAGGTTACATCAATACAAAGTTGCCTGTGTTGGTGAGACTTCATTAAAAGATGGTGTTGTAATATAGATCATACTTTTTCATTGAAAGAATGAAATGTGTGTGATAGCTGTCCATTAACAGACAATTTAAGCTGACTCCAGAAAACACTTAGGTTCAGTCTTCTGTGGCTATCTTCCTTTACTGCCAGTTTTGCCTGTGTTTTCACTGCTTGCAATGGCCATTTAAGTGAAGAAATGCAACTCCCAGCATGAAAGGATTATATTGCTAATCTTCCTTAAAGCTTCCCCCCGAGTATTCTATCAATATGAGGTTGTTGGTAGGAGACAACTTAAAGCTAATATAAATCCTGTTTCTTGGAACTGTGATTTGAAGTTGCACAGCATTCCACAGTCATGTGGAAGGGTATTTAGTAGAATGCTTGTTATTCATTCTTTCATTCTGCTGTCCCTTAAATCTAAGACTCAATAGGAATAATGTTTTCCTGTAGCTGCCCTGGCAAATATGGCTTTTATTCCAGGAGATTAACACAATTTTCAAATCCAATTAGACTCATGCCACCCTGCTGAGGCATACATTAAAATTTAGCAAATGCATCTTATGGAATGACCTGCTTCTTCTGCCATAGTATTTCTTCCTTTTAATAAAGGAGTTTTCAACCAGAAATATATTTTTTTCTAGTTTTCTACAGTTGGTTCTTTTAATAAAGGGAAAATATGGAAACACAGAAAATGTATTCAGAAGCAGTGCTGTAAATGGGACAGTATGTTCCATCTGAGATAATATAGATGACCCGCTGGTTAATAAAAGATAAAGCCATTTCCAGGGCCCTGAACTAACTGCGAGAGAACCCAAAAGGGAAAGAATTTTTTCTCTGAAGGCTTTTTAGAAAAGCAAAACGAAACAAAAAAAACCCAACACCCTTCCACTTCCATCCTACATGTGCATTGGAAATATGTCTCATTAACTAGATGAATCTACTGTCCCAAAGGTACATTGCAATGTGATTTCACCAAGAAAAAGATATTTACTGAGATTCTCTTTAGTGAAAGAGATCCTGGCAAAGCCACAGATCATTATAGCCAGAGTTGGAACTGACAGATTCTTGCTGTTTGACTGACCCTTCATTTTGTTAGGTGTGAGAAAATTTTGTCTAGCACATCAGAATATGAACTAACACACTAAATATTTTATTCTGTGCTAAATTAAGTATTAGAGGTTTTAATTCATCTTCATCAAGCGTCCTTATTGAAAATAAAATAGGCACAACTCAGCAAAGTAGGAGAGGCATAATAATTAAAGCACAAATAATTTAGAGCATGTGACTCTATTAAAATTTATTATTAAGCTATTCTTTGCAAAAGGTGTCATAGCTTTAGCGGTGCTTTGCCTTGATGAAGTGTTCTACCCAAGGCCCTGGGGTTTTGGATCCCTTAATCCTGCAAAGCCAGTCCTGGTAAGTGAGAGGGGCAGCGTGGCAGCATGAAGCCTCTTGGTTCATTTCCCATCATCTGAGGAGCAAACTGCCCCAGGCCCCAGGTCAGGGGAGTCTGCACCGCCCTGCGCCGTGGCACCCCCGAGATCCCTCCGGAGCACAGGGGTGCTGGGGGTGCTGCTCAGTCCCTCCCTAGGGGTGGGCTCTGGTGCTCAGATACTGCCCTGTGCCTTGCACGAGGCTGTGCCCAGACTGACCTGGTCAAGTGCCAGCTCTGGGATTAGGGAGTCCAGCACTCCCTTCGCCTCTGCTCTTCCCGTGCCGAGCAGGAGTGCCGTGACTCAAAGGCCTGGGCATGGCTGCTTTGCTCCTCAGATCTAGGCCTGCAGACTGAAATCCACCAGATCTAAGAAGGGCCAAAAGGGTTTGCTTTGGACACTTTGATAAAAACTTTACTATATGTAGCAAAACTTCCTGGATGGCACAGTGGTTTATGTATTATATGTTATTTTCACTCCTCTATTTTTATTTCAATTTGTTTTCACTTGTTTTGTTGTTGAGATTCTTATACTGAGAAAATCTGCTCATGAGTGCACTTAATTTGTCCCTACATCTGCAGTCTGAAAATCTTTTCTAGCTATGGTGGTGGCAAATGAAAAATCTGCACACACTGTTGCTCATGAATATATTGTGTCATGTTTGCTTTAGTGAATGATCTGGTGTCAGAGCATATGGGAAGTATTTCTGTCATTTTTGTTATGATTTTTTTTTGTGAACATGGAGTCTGAATGCATAGGCTTAAGACTGTGTTAATTTGGGTTTTCTGCCTTGTTACCTTGTGGTATTGTGGTCCTTATTACAGCTTTGTCAATTCTTCATTAAGTCTATTCAATTTCCAGCAGAATTTGCCTGGAGATAATCACCCTTTTTCCTCTCTGCATTACCTGTACTTTCTTGTCAGTGATTCACTCAGACACTGCTCCTTTCCTGAACATGCAGTTTTAATAGAAATGCCAAAGGTAGTGAACCTCCTTTAATGACTAAGTACCTTGAATGTCACAGAGTGGATGCATTAAAAAAGGAGTTGACACATTCCCCCAAAAACTTTTGAAACCCAAAAAGAAATACGGTAAATCTTTAAGAGCAAGATTGTGACTGCATGTAGCAGGACCCCATTTCACACCCTGACGGAGCTAGTTTGTGTCTCTTTCCCAAGGTAGGACAGTATCAGGGAATTTGCCAGTTTACACCTCCTGCTAGGCAGGTGGGTAGGCAGGAAGAGCAGGCAGGAAATGACTGCAGCCTTATTTTCTTCACCTTCCCTCCTAAATGGCCTTTGCTTCTGGTTTGGAAGGATAATAATAATTTATTGTTCATTTTTGTCCAGGGATGGACATGAAGGCAAAATCAACCTTTTGTCAGAAATTATGTGAACTAGTTGGTTCATCAATGGCACTTTTTCTGGTCAAGATAATGGTAGTACAGGTAACAGTACTCCAACTAAATGCTCTCTAGTTCTTATTTATGCTTTATTTATGTAACCTGTCTCCAGAGCCAGCAGGAGCCACTGCTAGCAAGAGATCTTTTTCTCCTTTCAGGCTGGAAAGCCTGGATAAAGCTGCAGGCTGTTACAAAGGTGCAAGAACTGGCAGGTGCACAAAGCCAGGCTCCTAGCTTGCTTTGCACAGGGCAGTCCCTCAGGAAGTAGGGCTCTCCAAAAAAAACACTCCTCCATTTATTGCCAAAGAGAGGAGTGATCCAACCATAAATATTAGCATTGAAAAGACCTCTGGGGTCACCAGCCCCAGCCTCTGCAAACTGTGTAGGTTGGCCTGATCCTCAGGGATGAACATTTGCCTGGAAATCAGTGATCCTCTCTGCCAGATTACCTCCCTCCTCTCTCATTTAGTCCTATTTAATCTACATTTTCCCCTTCAGTAATTCTGAGCTATTACTATACTTCTACCTGCTTTCCCTGTGCTGCCAACAGTCCTCCCACACTACCCTCCACCTTCTTGTTATTAATTCTTCTTAAGTACTCACAGCCTATTATCATTTCATCTTTTCTCTAGACAGGGCAAATTCAGCAGTTGGCTTTCTTGACTAACTACTCTTAATACAATAGCTGCTGTCTTCTGAACTTTCAGGACTTTTTTTTTGTTTGCTGCCTGCCCTAGTTGAGTGTTGTTTTTGCTTTCAATCTAACAAGATTTCCTAGTAGGGAATACTCAGAGCATTGCAGATGTAGCTTTACCAGCTAGGATTGTGTAAAACATTTCAATTCTGTGTAAAATATCTTACTGCATGTAGCCACAAGGACAATAATCAATGGGATTGCAGAAAACACTGAATTTTACAGAAATCAAAGGGAAAATCACAGCCCTGTGGACAACAGTGAAAAAGGACAGAAGGATTAAGAAATTTATAGAATTATATCTTCTGTATAATCCAAAAACAGATATCTGCAGATTTAGGCTTATTTTTTAGAAAAAAAATCTCTAAAATCTTTAAAATAAGAGAAGGAATTGTATTTTAAATCCTTATTTCTTCTGTTCTGCAGAAAATGCTTTGGGCCAAGCCTCATTACTGATTATTAGCCCTTTGCTGAGTCCACACAGCACTTTGCCCTTGGCCTGCAGGGCACCCCAGCCCTGCCATCACACAGCACAATACCCAGAACGCTGCCTCTTCTTGCCTGGCTGATGCATCATATTCTAAATCATAGCATGTACTGAGTGCAGGTGAAATAACTTAACATAAAGACATGGTCTGGTTTGAAAGAATCAGCCCAAATCTGGGCTGGTTTGGAGTTAAGAGCATAAAGGAACATAGAGCCTGTCTCTTTTAAAATTGCTTTTAAATTGAGGGCAGGGAAAGGTTGGCTTATTATATAAGGTTTATATTTTTTATTATTAAAATTATGGCTTATATATTATATGTTTGCTTTAATTTTAATTGCAAATAATTTTGCATAACATATGTTCAAGATTGCCTGAAACAAGTATACGATACCTCATCATACTTCTCTTTCAACACATTGTGAAAAAATAATGGGGGAGAAGGATATTCACTTAAAAACATAAAATCTTTAATTAAAGGTATCTATATGGGAAGCTTGGGTCTCCAGAATACTATTAAATATTGCCACCTTCAGGTGAAAGTGTATCTAAACATTTAAGGAGACTTTTTCCACACATACTCTTACAATTTTTCATCTTAACTATTTTTAAACCATGTTTATGCTTTTTCTTCTGGCAGTTGAGCACAGGAGGACAGACAGGGATGGTCTGCTGAATGTGAGGAAATTAAATTCCTTGAGTTTGAGGGAAGCAGAGTGGAAGAAAGCACCACAGTTAATACATTAAACCCAAACAGGGTGTGGTTTCCTTGAACAAATCATCTCAGAGCACTAGAATCCTGAAGGTTACTTTTATACGGCTTCATCTCTTGCAAAACTTCTCCCAAGTTATCCCTTTCTAATGTGAAAGATTTGAGATTATTTTTAAAGTGGATAGAATTGGCTTGTTTGAAATTCAGATCAAAGTTAAACTTAAATTTGTAAGATAAATTCCCTATATTAAGGAGAGACAACTAATTCTGTTGGGAAAGAAATGAAATTTATGATTAATTAAACAGCTATATTAATCTGTAGCAAAATTCTCAAAGCTGTTTGCCTGTACCAAACATTTCAATCTCTCTTTAAGTTTAGTGAAAAAACAATTATAAATAAAAGCACCCCTACTGGAGAGGGCACTCACATTAAGTAACATTCACTTTTTTTCATGGCCTTGTCTCTGCTGGTTTCTTCCAGGGCTAAGTAGGGAGATCGGTTCATGGCAGTGAGTTATCGATTAACTGATGGCAGGATCCCATTTCCTGTGTATCTAAAGTCAAATGCCTTTGAAACGTGGCATTACACAAACAGTGCCTTCCACCCAGAGAGGAATGTCGTGCTGCTCAGTAATAGCAATGGCAAACACTTCCTTTGGGCTGAGCATAACGCTCCACTTCCCCCTAAATGGCTTTGCACTGTCGCACTAAAGAGCTGGCACATTACTCCCCACAGGTGGCTGCATTTCAGTACCGGGTGAGGAGAGTCTCTATTTCATCTTTCAGCTGTAGTGAGTACAAAGCATAACGTGGGGCTCCTCTCTTTCCACAGGCTATTAACCTTCCAAAACATTTATCTCTGAGGCTAAACTTTCCAGGACTTCAGCTTCAATTCCAGGAAATGTCTCTATTCAAAAACAATGTATTGAGAATTAATTAAGTCCCCTTGCAACAAATAGTAACCATATGCCAGAGCTAAACAAGGGCTAAAACAGCTTTCTGAACTTCTCAAAAGCAACACTTTTACTTTAGCAAGTTTGAGTGAAACTTCTTCACCCATTTTTTAATAATACGAGAGTGGCAATAAGACAAATAATCTTACTGAACTTCTGTTCATAAAAGCATTTAAAAATATTGTGGTCTATAAACAGTATTTTCATAGCATTTACAAAACAGCAAAAGATCAGAAGAACTGAAAGCTGACACTTCCAATGGAAAATGGTAACTCTGCAAGACTTGGCATAAACCCCCTAGGTTTCTTCTGGGGAAATACATCCAGCAGACAAACACAATCTCCTAAACAAGCAGTTTAAGTTCCCTGCTAACTGAAGGTAATATTTGTTTAACAGAGCAGATGGGAAGGGTGGTTCTCAGCAGGCAGCTGAGCAAGTTTAACCAGGGGCACTGCCACAGCTTCAGTGTCAGTGCAGTCCTGAGTGAACCTGGAGGGCCCACTAGCAAGGAAAGGGGTGCATGCAGACTGAGGGAATGGTGTGCTCCCCACAGCCCAGCCCCACCTTTTCTCCTCAGCCCTGCTCAAGGGGAAACCACCAGTGGCAGTCACACTGGATGTGCTGGTCCTGATGGCTGCAACCAGCTCAAAGGACATTCAGGGGAGACAGCAAACAGCTCAGTAGCCAAGAGCTAATTTGAACAATACACCCACCTAACCACAGCACTGCCCAGTGTCCAGTTCAAGCCAAATTTGGAAGAAATAAACATCTGTACTTGGTATGCAATTGTGATTCTATGAGCTCACTCCATAAATAGTGGACAGCCCACAGCCCATTGAGCTGTGGGCTGCATACCAGGAGCTCTCCTGGAGCAGAGTTGCCTCTCCAGGTTTCCACTATTCAAGTTTGGGAAACTCCTTACTTATCACATCATACACTTGGTAAATGTATTAGGAATAGACACATAGAAATCTTGAAATCTCAGCTAAGTGACATAAAGGATGGAGGGTGAGTATATAAACCTTTGGGCATAAACCATTGACCACGTCTGGGACTAAATCTGGATTCAGCTGCACATGAACTCCCCTCTGAGACGTTTAGAATGCAAGGGGGTCCTTTATGAACCTCATGGTCTTCCTGACAGTCTTGTCTGACTCTCTTCTTTATGCAGTAAATTCTTGTGCCATCAAATCTTGTTAAACCACTGCTGTTAACTCACTGTCTTTTCTCAATCAAATATATTGTTGCTTCTCCCTTATAAGTGAATGCATCCACGACAACTAAACAGGATGTTGTATATGCCATGTATATAAAGTATTGCACAACTCTTGCAGAGAAAGGTAATAGCTGAGCATTCAGTACCTCATTTTCATTCCCACTGTTGTTTAGAAAATGTGGCTGGAGATGAGATATTCTCTGCGTTTATAAAATGGAGGATTATAACGGAAAATGAAGGGCTGTGGAAGAGGATGGTTAGTCAGAAATACTTTCTACAAGAGAAAGGGGAAATAAAATTGAAATTAGGTACTAAAGGGAGGAAAACACATCCAACAGTAATTCAGCATTCAGTCACCAGCAAAGGGAGCTTAGCAGTCCAAACAAGATATTCTGAAATATTTAATCTGCGGGATCTGTGGAATTATGTATAGGAAGAGATGTCTTGGCTGTTTTCTCAAATTAAATTGATTGAGGTCTTTGCATTTTATTACATGGATTTATTCTGATTAGTTCTAAAACTCTTTCTTCCAAAGGGAGATTCAGAAACTCAAAAAATATTTTCTTTTTTTTCCTTTTTTTTTATTTTTTAATGTCATGAGTTTATCTCAGCAACACTGCAGCATTATTATTCCTGCATCCATGGTAGAAAAGCTGCTGTGGTTTGGTGTGCAGTAGTTATGATACAGTCAACCACAGTAGTATCAGAACACTATAATCCCTGAAGTGCTTGAGAATGAATGGTTTATATAAATGTAGAATATTATTACTGTGTACTCAATTGGGCCATGCTGAATAGGGCTACTGGCTTTATTGGGTCTATCTCCATGGAAACTGGTGATAGCCTAGAGTATTGACTGCTAGTTAATCAAGATAGTATTGGCATATGCTCTGCTTAAGAGGTCTGACTTAGTTTCTGCAAAATAAAGCGTCCTTTAGCCAGGTGACAAATAGGTGTGAAATTCTGAACCCGTTATTAAACGCACAAGTTGCCAAACAAAGATAAAGCAGCCTGTTTCCCCAGCCCCTCGGGTGGCTCAGACCGCAGTGCAGTGGTGCTGCTGGGGTGGGAGCACTGTGCCAGCACCTCTGCAGATAGGCAGGCTCTCCTGGCCCGGCATTTCTGCGGCTCCCAGCAGCGAGTGGGGGACCCTGTGACCAGGCACAGCCCACTCCGCTCACACTGCCCACGCAGGAGCCTGGCCACTCCCAGACACGTCCCTGTGTGTGCAGCACCCAGCTCCCCTCAGGGCAGGACAACAGAGCTTCTGGAGGCCACAGGATGTCTGGCTTTTAACTTCTTTGCCATCTTCCTGTGTGTCTGGGCCAGAGTGGGCCTTTCCATGTGAATTTGGGAAAACATCCTGGGACTGTGGCTCTGTGAAGTACAAAGCAGGAGTTCTGCTGAATTAAACAGCTGTCTGTGGAAGAGCTAATTCGGGTTTTAGTGTTGAGAGGCACTGGGGTTTGATGGACTTGGCACATGTGGACGTGCCACAGCTTTGTCTTCTCAGCCTTAAGCCATTTGCTTAACTGTACTATAACAATATATGAATCCAAATATTTTCCATAAGAATAATTATTTTTCTCTTACATGAAAAACCACATATCTTTGTGGGTAAAACCATATTCTTTGTAGGTAAAAAAAAATTCCCAAAGCAAAAATTCTTGGATTTCTCTGTTACAAAGGTAATCATGCTACAAAACACTGCAAATTATTATGGTCTTCGTAATGGAGCATTAAAATAAAAAAGCCCAGAGATGCTCTGTCATGATTTATAGCCTTGCTGGTAAACACTTTTGATTGTTTTATTTTACCATGGAACCAAGGAGAGTTTACCATTTCTCCTGCATGGAAAAACCCTAAAAATACTGATAAGCCTTTTCCAAGTAAAAATTAGTATAGTCACCATGAAACCAGTAGACAGTAATGGCAATTATTTAAGCATTGTTTTTAAAATTACTATTTGATACGTGAAATATTGTTTTCCATATTGAAAATACTTTTGAATATTCTGTGCAGTGAATCTGATAACTGCTGGAAGCTGTGCCTTGTTATAGATGCTTGAAAGATGCATTGTAAACTTAAAATAATTCAAAGTGCATTCTGCTTCAGAGTTTCCATAAAAATTCAATGTTACTATGGTTCTGTTTTCATTATGTCAGCAGTTTCTGGACTCTGGAAAACTTTGGATTTGCTTCTTATTCTTGACTGAAAGGCACAGTAAAAACTGAGAACCCTATGAGGTGGTATTCTGTATTTCTAACATGGACCACAAAATCTGTTATTTGCCAAGAAGCTGTGATGCCTGGTATGCTATACTGGCTGTATTTGTTGAAACCAGGACCAGGTGAGGTGTGACTCTTTTCTGGAGAAGCTCATCCCTCTCTTTCACTCACAGAAAGGGCTGGCTCAGCCTGAGCATTACCCTTCCCCTTTCTGAAACTCTGGGTTCCTTATCCTAAAACTTATGTAACTCTTTGTATACTTTTTAATATTGATTTTTAAGCTGAATAGTACCTTGCTTATTGTTTATCTTTGCAGTTTGTTTTAGGATTAGCACACTTTTAAATACGTCTTCTTTATTTTTCCACCTATTTCCCATTTAAGTGAGGGAGGCTGTGACAAGTCTGTCTCCAGTGCTCTGTACACCTCACAGGTACTGGGGCTCTCAGCTGCCCCCTGGGTGAACAAGGTTATTCAGTTTCTTCAGTGCAGAGGCTCACTGTGGGACCAGGAAAGACTCGTGGGTATGTCCTCAGGGAAATGCTCAGACAGGCCATAAAGTATTCCAGACTCAAGTAATCTACTCACAATTACAGCTGTATAATCTAGAGGAGCATCTTCTGATTTAGAGATGTGAGAACAAAATGCAGCCCTATTAACGTAGCTGTTCCTAGGCTGTGAGAATGTCAGTTATGGATAGTGTGGCCCTGGATAATTAGACAACAACCTTTTTTTTAAGTGCTGCAGGAGTTAATTCTTTATGTGCTCTTAATTTATTGTATTTCACCGAGAAGATGAATCAGTCTTGTAATTGGTTTTGTTCTCTATAAGCCTTTTCAAGACATTGGGTGAAATAAAATTATGATCAAGACTAATGATGGACATGGATCAAGATGTCTTTTCTCTCTGCCATGAAATGGAATGTTATGAAAAGGTTTCCTCCCATTATTAGTTTAGGAAAGAAGAATCAAGTCAAAAAATAGGACAAAAAAATGAGGAAGTTAAAGTTGGCAGCAGGCAGAGAAAGATTGCTTAATCTCTTCCCAGTTTGCTAGAAAATACCTTTCCCTCTCCCAGCATCACCTTTCATCTGCCCCTGCTCCCAGATTATGTTAAAATATTTACTGAGGTTGCTCTTTAAACCCACAGCAGCTAAACTGCTTTAGTATGGGGTGAATTTATAACAGGTTTCTTATAATTTGTGCCCAGGGACTGGAAAGAATTGTGCATCATTATGCAACAAGTATCATGCATAACAGTCAGGCTAAATGGTGAAACAAAGAGGAAAAGAAAGAAAATCACTCATGGACATGCCTGGGAATCAACACAATGATTTTCTTTGAAGCAATTCACTCATATTGTGAAAATATGTGCTTGGACCATTTAAAAACTTTTTATTATTTACTCCTCCCACATCTAATTTTTCCGC
>VZRX01020098.1:0-33184 GCA_013398075.1 Notiomystis cincta
GGGCCGGGCGGGCGGAGCGGCACCGTGGGCACGGAGCGGGGATACAGCGGCACGGTCGCCACGGAGCGCGGCTAGAGCGGCGGCAGCACCATAGAGCGCGGCTAGAGCGGCCCCGCCGCCATGGAGCGCGCAGAGCGCCGCCCGCTGCGGAGGTCCCGTGTGGGCACGGCCGGTGCTGAGGGCGGCCCGGGCGGGTCGTGGTTTGCCAAAGGTGGAAAATGTAAAACGTTTCTTCAGAAAGGGTGTTCGCTGGTGTTTGATCTTTGTGTGCTTTCCAGCTTAATCAACAAGAAGGGAGATTTAATCCGTGAAACGGCAGCTCACAAGGTGATGCCCAGGTGTGTGCGCAAGACCAATTGCTTCTTGGCAGAATCACCTTGCTAATGATGCTGACATTTCAGGAGTCAGAAATAGTTAACGAATTGTCCAGAGTGTGAAGGGGAATGAGAAGGGGATTGTGAAACGGGGTGCTGCCTTATTGTTGCAAAATGTGGAATAAATAAAAATTAGGGAAGGATGTTCTTTGGTGCTTGATCCTTGTATGCTTTCAACAAGAAGGGAGATTTAATCCCTGGAACAAACAGCTCCTAACAAGCTCTAGGTGATGTGCAAGTGTTAGAAGGACAAATTACTTGGGTTTGTCTTGCTAAAGTTTAGGGCTGGACGTGTTCCAGTGACCCCAGGCCCCAGGGATGCTGAGAGCTTGGGGAGAAGGATGTACCATGAGTGGTGGCACCTGGCAGAATTTACAGAACACAAGGACGTTTGGCAGAACCCACAAGAGAAGGAAGGAACTGATAAAGCCAACTCAGCAACTGGGCTGAAATGAGCTCTGAATGGGTAGAAGGTAATTCCAGCAGGGACAGGTCACAACCACTGACCCACAGCCCAAAAAACCACTGACCCAAAAGAAGAGAAAGACTGAGCGTGGGACTAATTAGCATGAGAAGCGAGAGACTCATTAACCAATAGAAGATAGAATACTAATTAATAGGAGAGCTAGGTGACATGTAGCCAGTGAACACTGATGCCTTTGTTTGCCAAAATGTAAACTGTAAATAAATCAGAACTCCTCGACTCTGTGTGGATCAGCCTCTTGCACGGGGAAAGAATTGGAATAATGAGGAGAGTCCCTGGAGATCTGCTGTGCTTTGGGGTGGGGAAAACAGGGATAGGGACAGCCCAGCCTGCTCATTCCCAGGTTGTTCCTGCGGCTCTGGGGTGTCTGGGAGTTCTCCTTGAGCCCCGGGGGTGACAAAATAAAGGAACCACGTTAATAGAGTGGGCAATGCTGAAGGATTCCTGTGCTTGCATTATAAACTGAATAAAGTGCCTTTCCCTCACCCAGAGCTGCTCCCAGCAGAGACCTCGCCATACCAGTGCGAGGAAAAATCAGCTTTATGTCCTCCTCACCCTGGGTTTCCCTCAGGAGTGGGAATACTGCCCTGCTCATTGCAGCTGAACACTCTCTTGTTTCTTTCTTTGTTCCATAGGCACAGAATTTCTTGGTCATTCCAGCAGTTGTCTCTCTCTCTGGAATGTGGTGTTTCCTGTGCTGGTAATTCCTGTTAGGAGCTCAGAATTCTTGTTCAGTATTAGCTGTGGTTTATGCTTGAATGGTTGCAGGTTTAATTCCAGCTGTGGAAGATCCATAATCGCTCTCCTTCATCAGCCTAAACACTTGCTTTAAACTACCAGATTTCTCTTGGTGTTCCACAGCTTTTAAATTTTTTTTTTCCTGTAGTGTCATATGGGACACAAATCCTTTATCCTTTTCACCCCAGATTTGGCTTAATAGTGTAATTACAAAGTCATTTAGTTGCCTGTTTCGCTAAATGTGTCTGTAATTGTCTCGTGTTAGTAGACTGGTGTTTGCTAAGCTACTACAGTTTGTTTGGGGATGAAAATTACATGCAAAATAGAAATATCAGCATCTCCACTCCGTAATCTTGCCTTAATTTTCTCGCTCATCAGGTTGATACCATTAATTAATGCTCCAAAAACTGAACCTGCATTTGTTGGTATTGGTTCATCCAAGATCTTCTCAGTTGATCACTGAATTTTTAATGCTTTGGTCCTGGTTTCCTTTCAAGTCCCTGGGCAGGTGATGAGTGATACTCTGTCATTTCTGTGAGTGGCAAGGCAAGAGCAGAGCTGTTTGGATTCCTGTTGTGGGGATTCTCCAGGAGCTGCAGTGTCCGTGGTGCAGTTCTATGTTTGTGTCTTTGACACTGGAGCAGGAAAATCACCGGATGAAGGAGCAGAGGAGATGCTGGGAGATGAGGAAGAAGCTCTGCAGGGAAGGACCAAGTGGCCAAGGAGGCTGGTGGGTTCCTGGGGTGCTTTTCCAGCAGGTCAGGGAGGGATCCTGCCCCTCTGCCCAGCCCTGGGGGCACCTCTGGGGTGCCGTGTCCAGCTCTGGCTCCTCAGCCCAGCAGGGCCAGGGAGCTCCTGGAGCGGGGCCAGCGGAGGCTGCGGAGCTGAGGAGGGGCCTGGAGCATCTCCGTGCCCAGGAAAGGCTGAGGGAGCTGGGGCTGCTGAGCCTGAGAGGAGCCCCAGCTGAGAGGGGCCCTCAGCTCTGGGTGTCCCTGGGTGTCCATGGCTGTCCCTGTCCATCCCTGTGTCCCTCTGTCCATCCTTGGGTATCCCTGTCCATCCTTGTCTGTCCTTGTCTGTCTCTGTCTGTCCCTGCCCATCCCTGGCTGTCTCTGTCTGTCCCTGCCCATCCCTGTCTGTCCCTGGGTGCAGGGAGGGCTCCGAGCAGGGCCCAGACTCTGCTCCCAGGCCCAGCAATGGCTCCAGAGCCACAGGCAGGGGCTGATCCCAGGAATTCCCCTGCACAGGAGGCAGAACTTCTGCCCTGGGCAGTGCCAGCCCTGAGCAGATTGTGCAGAGAGGCTGTGGAGTGTCCCTCCCTGGGGATATTGCAGGTGTGGACACTCCTGTGCCCTGAGATGGCCCTGCTGGAGCAGGGAGGTGGCACCAGGTGAGCCCCCGTGGGTCCTTCCAGCCTGACCCATCTGAGAATTCTCTGAAGGGAACTGTCCAGAGCAAGTCAAATCTGAGCTGGCAAAGCTCAGAGCTGGGGGCTGCTGTGCAGGAATGTGGCTGAAGCAGGAAATGTTGACAAGAGAACGGCTCAGGCTGAGGCAGGAGAATGGTCAGAATGTTCCACCTGAGGTTCTGCTGCTGGGGTTGTCCAGCTCAGCCAGTTTGTGTCCTTGCAGCTTGAAGGCAGAGTGGAAAGGACACTGAGAGGAGGAGGGGATCAGCCCTGAGGAGCTGCTGCAGGTGCCGTGTCTTGCTGCAGCTTTGCTGCCTGCTGGTGCTGCGATTTCGTTCTGTGCGCCCAGGGGCGGCGGGGGAAGTGGCCGATGTCATTGCAGGGCCCCCGTGCAAGGTCACAGCAATCAGGAGAGGATTCTGCTGACTGAGAAAGGGCAAACATCGTACACTCATTGAAGATTCTTCCCTGGGAGGGGATAAGGCCCTGGCACAGGGTGCCCAGAGAAGCTGTGGCTGCCCCTGGATCCCTGGCAGTGTCCAAGGCCAGGTTGGACAGGGCTTAGATCAGCCTGGGCTGGTGGAAAGTGTCACTGCCCATGGCAGGAGGTGGAAGGAGATGAGCTTTGAGGTCCTTTCCAACCCAAAAGGAACCATTCTGGGATTTTATAAGAAGGGTAAGACAAAGGATTGGACAATTGTAAAGTATTTGATTTAACCTGACTCTTGGGAAGGTGATGAGGAGCTTTCTCCTGGAAACTGCTTTAAGCAAGATGGTGATTTGGAACAGGCAGGATGGGTTTGAGGACAATTATGCCAAAGGAACCTGATTGCTTCTGTGATGAGACTGGCTCAGAGCACGGGGGGAGAGCAGTGGGTGGTGTTTACTGGGCTCTGTCACAAAGGCACCCTTGGTGTCATTTCACCAGCCTGTGGGTGAGGTATGGATTGGGTAAATGGGCCATAAATTGGATAGAAACCAGCCTGGGTTGATGGGCTCAGCTGCTGGTCAGCAGTGGGTTAGCAGCACACAGAGTGTACCAGAAGGGGCTGAGAAAACTCTGCTTGTTCTCATGATAATTTTAGGAAAATAAATACTTTGCTCCTGAGAGAAATAAATATTGTGCTCCTTAAGAAATATATTTATTTTAGTTGGAAGAGGGAACCAGGCTGGTTGTGGAAAGCAAGCTAAAAATAGACATGGACATTCTAGAAGGTTATACACATTGTGAGTTCTTTTAAAAACCTTGCAGTTGAAATCACTCTTTCAGCCACTGGTTCAAGCACTCATTAATGCCCGTTCCCCCTCAAAGTACAGACAAAATGAATGCATTTCCAAGTTTTTGGTTTTGTTTTTTGAGGCTTGTTTGGCACTGGAGCTTCATTCTCTGGAGCTGGTTCCTCTTGTCTTACAGTGGCCTCCTGCTAAGTTAAGCTTTCATCTGCATTTTTATTTTTCTGCATCTTGAGCAAAGTAACTTAGTGGACCATGTAAGCTTTGATAGATAGTAGTTGTTTTTTTAATTTAAACCCAGAAATTTATGGCCAAAAATCTTGCCATCCCCCTTTGACCAAATATACTTCAAACCTTGTAATTACAGGGGATATCTCGTTTCACAGCTCACAGACAAAGCAAATGTGTTTGTTTTCCTTTATTAGATTTCTTATAATACGTTCATACAAACCCAAATGTGCATATACACACTCTGTCAATACTGCCAACTGCAATTTATTAACTTTTATAAATTTTTTTCCACTAGGTCACTATGTTGTTAAACAGAGAGTGAAGGCAGGATCAATGCTAAAGATGGGAAGGCGAAATTTCCAAGTAAACAATCTCAGCTTTCTCTTAATAAGTTTATAAGGGATATTTTTGAGGAAGGCTAATTAATCCTACGCCTGAAACCTCTCTTCAAGCAGTTGTAGAATAAGGAAAGAGAAGAGAGTAAGAAAACAAAGGTATTTTGGGCACAAGCTGTAGCTAGTGGTGCTGCTGCCCTGCTCCCCGAGTGCTGCAGAGCCCCTCAGTCAGTCACGGTAATCCAGGGCTGGAGCTGGGAGCAGCTTTGGGGATAGATCTCGTTGCTTTGTGATGAACTCAGAGGCCCTGGGAGAATCTCTTGGTGTTGACAGCCCCTGACAGTAAATGTCACATGGATTCGGAGGGAGCTCAGAGCCTTCTGGTGACTGCTATGAGAAGAGACACGGTGACAGCAAACCTGATTGATGAGCCGTGCCACGAGGACAGGGAGCTCTGGGTGGTGATTGTCTGTAATTGAATGGTCCACGGAAGTTATTTCTGGGTTTCCACAAACACTCCAGGAGAGTTTTCACAGGGGAGGGGTGTGAATTCAGACTGAGGTGCTCAGCAAGTCCTTGTTAGCTCAGCCCTGACAGACTTTAAAACTTAACGGGCTGCTTTAGCTGCGTGCCCGGAGCTGTAATGAAACAAACGGCACATGGAGATGGCCAGCCCTGCAATTACCTTTGGGAACGTTCCTTTGCCAGCTCTCCTCTCCTCTTTTTAGTGCCTTCTCCTCGTGGCTGGGCCGTGTGGTGTTTCAGTGCAGGTTGTCCCTGGCTGTGACACGGCCCTGCTGTGACACCGGCTTGTCCAGTGACGCTCCGGGCGTTCACCGCGAGTGCGAGACCTCGGAGCCCCTCGCCCAGCGCAGCATCTGCTGGCACTGACCAATTAAATTGGCCTCTCTCTCATTAAAACCCCTGTGCAGGCTCTGGTGTGTCACAGATCTTTAAAATCTCCATTATGAATTCCACTTTCTTGTGGGTATTTTTAGCTTCTACTTGAAGAAATGATTATTGTCTCTTGCACTTAAACATATCAGTTTCGGCTCTGCAGACATTTCCTCTGGGCCATAGTCAAAGACCTGATCTGACTTGAACTGCTGAATCCTCAGGGAGGATTTCAACACAGCTCCAAGCGCTCGGACATTGGAACTGTGCAAGGAGGAAGAGGGAAAGAAATCCAAGCCCTCCCTCCCCCCTTCCCTTTGGTTAGGCAGGAGCACATCCCTTACAGATTTACTTGGTTGTGCCAATTTAATGTGATTTCTTCTGAGGGCCTGGAACCACTCAAGGAAGGCTGACAGGTTTTATCAACAGAATAGAAACTGAAGTGATAAGGTGAGAGTTGTTGACCTGATAACTAGCAAACAGAAAACTCCAGTGTCCCTCCAGCTAAATATTGCACTCCTCAGGTAAGTAAACGATGGCAGCAGCTGTGGTGTTGTCACTGAGCAAGAGAGTGTTTGAGTGCAGAGGAGCAGGAGGTGAACTGTGAAAACAAACACATTCAGTTTGCCACAGACTATTTCCCTCTATTACTTTTAATGAGAGCTAAACTCCAAAATGCACAATGGGACAATAATGTTGTGGGGAGAAGGAACTCTGCGTGCAGCTCCGAAATTCCAGACGCCCGCTCACAATTAAAATGATTGCTAGTGTGTCATTAATGGCTCGCCAGGAGTTCGAGGCCGTCCTCAGGTTTGGGACCAATTGGTGCAAGTCAGTGCACAAGTGACTGAAAGGCAGCACTGGCCCTGGAGGAGCTGAGTTAACAGCCTGAACCCACAGCGCTCAGAGGAGCTGGGAAATGAGACAAGTGTGAAAAGGTGAGAGGAGCCGTGTTAAAACACATCCCTGAAGGGGCTGCTGAGAAACAGCTGGGTCACCATAGGCAGATGTTAGTAAATACAGCCTAAGAGAGAGTGTGTGTGTGTGTGTGTGGTTATTACTTTTATTTATTTTCATTCTGAAATTGCAGTGGGGGAGGACAGCTGGGAAGGGAAGCGGGGACCTTTAATGAGCGACGGTTTCGAAGTCAACGGGCACAAAAAGCACTGCAAGTCTTTCATTCCTCCTTCCCCCCTCACATCTCCCTGCAAGCATGCTGGCATTACGCAGGAAACGGAGCTGTCACAGCCCTCCCAGAGCCCTCGGAGTTGTTGCCTGACAGGATGTGAAGGCTTCAGCAGCTGAACAAAGAGGCACACGACAGAGCTCGTGTTCGGTGTCCGTCTCCCCTCGCTGGCACCTGGCCTGCTCGGCACAATCGGCAACGACAAACGCCAAGCGATCCCTTCCTAGTCAAGCTCTCATTCCTGCTAACTCTGCTCCTCACATGAAAGCGGTTTTGTACTCCCCATGGTTGTCATCCTGCCATGTAGCTTTTCTTTTTGCTGTTACAGTTTCGTGTTGTCTCAGGTGAGGGTACCGGAGATGCGCTGGGCGTTGGAGAAGCGGAGCCACTGAGAATGCAAACAGGGGCAGGGCCGGACTATTCTCTCCTAAGAACTCAAAACTTTGGGATGTTTTTTATTTCTTTTTGCCTGCTCTTGAGCAATGGGGTCATATATTCATAGAACAAGCTGTTATAATGTTGAGATGCATTTCCTAAATTGTGCAAACTAGCTCAGAGCCCATCACTCTGCGTGTAAAGTGCTGCTTTTTGTGGATAACCAGATTATAGTTGTCAGGGCTGAAATTTATCTTCCACTTCATCAGGAGGCTTGCTCAGTGTCCTAGCATCTTGAACTTTTTGCAGTAAATATTATCCTAATTAATTTAGTTTTTAGCAGAAATCTTCTTCGCTGTTCCCCCAACTTTTCAAATCATTTCTGAGCACATCGAACACCGTAATCCCCATGGGACTCCACTGCTGATCATCCTCCCCTGTGAAAACTCATCCTTTAGGATAATCTTCTTTTTCCAATGCTAAATTATAACTCTGTGAGGTCCTTACCTGTACTCTGGCTGTTTTAGTTTATTTAAAAGCCTTTGATGAGACCTTCTATGCATGAGGTTTCTGGAAGCTTGGGGTGAGTTGGAAATGCAGGGAAAAATTCTCAGCTGGAGCTCTGCTATTTACATGCTTTTGACTCCTTCAAAGAATTCCAGCAGATTTAGAATGCTTGGATTCCTTTTACAAAAGTCATGTTTACTTTTCTTTAACATGTTACTTTTATTCATGTGTTCACTAATTCTGTTCTTTACTGGAGCTTCAGCCAACATGACCCATATGGACATTGGGCTTAGTGGTCTGAGGCTTCTGGAATCGCCACTGGATTTATTTTAAAAACCTGATTTCTTATTAGTTACCTTCCAGTCCTTTGATAATCACAGCAATTTTCAGCAAAAGGTTACGTACTGAGGGTGTTAGCTCAGTAGATGATTCATATTTAACATTCTATAAAAACCTCATGTGAATTCCATCGAGCGCCCAGTGAAACGTTGTTATTCCTTTTATCTGCTTTGTAATCTCCATTTAACACCCTTAAATTAAGACAAGGCTTCCTTGAAGGCCTTATAAACAAGATCCTGGTTCTAGACTTTCCAGGATTCTCTGAGTGAGCAGAGGTTTGGAAAAAAATCCCCAAGAGTTTGGTTTTTTTTGTGATTGCGTTGTGTTTTCCGAGTGCTCCTTCCACACCTGTGTGGCTCTTGCAAACTCCTTGCTCTTGATGTATTCAAGAAGGATTTATAACATTCTTTTCTATTTCTTTAGCAAACTTCTTCTAAACTCTTTATTCCGTCTATGTTATTGTGCTTTTACATTTAGTCTGCCAGAATTTATGTTCTTTTTAGATTTTCTTTTTCAGACACAACTTCAGCTTTTTGCAGGATACCTTTTAACTTCCAAGAGCCTCCCTGATCCTGCTGTTTTATGATGCAAGCTTTTTGTTTTCTTCTCAAGTCTTTTTTTTTGACAGGTTATATGCATTTGCTTTGAGCCTCCAATATAAAATCCTAAAATAGTCTACCTGCCATCTGAAAACATTTTACCTTTCTGGCTGCCACTCTGAGCGTTTTCTGTAACAAATTCCCTCATTTTCCAATTTTCCTTTCGCTGGAATCAGGCACAGCCACTTCATTTGCCAACATTGCTTCATTTCAGAGGATGCGGCCATGAGTCAGAAAAAAGGATTAAGAGTTTGGCCTAAGCCAGTCTCTGGGAAGGTTGGAAATGCCAGCCATTAACATTTCACTACTGCTAATTTCCCTGATTTCATTACCTGAGGAACAAGCAAGGAAGCAGCTTGCCAAAGCTGGTGATGGTGGGAATTCCTGCCCTGGAACATCCACTTCTGTCTGCAGCCTACAATGGACCAAATGACAGATAACTGGGAAAAAACAAATCAATCTGAGCTGATTTATCACCACGTCACTGAAGTTTGATACTGATTAGTGTGAGTGATTTGGGGCAGGGCATTGGTGGGAGCAGAGTGAGGAGCAGAGGCACAGTGACAATGTCCAGTTGTCACATCAGCAGATCAGGAATGATCCAGGGTGAGGGACAACGTGTGAGAGCAAGAAGTTCTTCACACCAGGGAACCACAGAACCATGGAATCATGGAATGGTTTGGGTTGAAGGGACCTTAAAGCTCATCTCATTCCACCCCCTGCCATGGCAGGGATACCTTCCTGTATCCCAGGGTGCTCCAAGCCTCATCCAGCCTGGCCTTGGACACTGCCAGGGATCCAGGGGCAGCCACAGCTGCTCTGGGCACCCTGTGCCAAGGCCTCCCACCCTCACATTCCCAATATCCCATCTCTCCTTGCTCTCTGGCAGTGGGAAACAATTCTCTGTGTCCTGTCCTTCCATCCCTTGTAAAGTCTCTCTCCATGTTTCCTGCAGCTCCTTCAGGCACTGGAAGGCTACAATTTGGTCACCCCAAAGCTTCTCCTCTCCAGGCTGAACAATCCAAATTTCCTCAGTCTTTTTTCATGGCAGAGCTGCTCCATCCCTCTGATCATCTTGTTGTGTGTGAGGACTGTGCCAAAATCTTCACAGAAGTCCAAATACTCAAGAGTTTAGACCTGATGACCTCAGTTCCCATCTGACACAACCTTGGGTACGCTCAAGCTGGCACAGCCTCCTTTGGCATCTCATTCTTTCCAGGTTTCTCCAGCTGCTCCAGGAGCTGCTGGTGGACAGCTCCAGAGCTGGCTAGGATCAGGAGAGATGCCAGGCAGGTGAGGAAAGCCTTCTCTGAGGTGAGATGTGAATGTGAAAGGCAGCAGCACTGGGGTACTGCAGAGCACCTGGAGCCACCCCACGCCATGACAGTGGCACTGCTGAGTGGCACTGAGTGCTTAGCAACAGCAAGAGTGATGGGGATACAGATGAATTGACTGTTTTCTGAGCAAGCTGGGTAGGAACAGAAGTAATTAGCTGCTAGCTGATGAAAAGGCATGCTTAATTATTAGTATAATTATAGATATAATAGAGCAGGAATTATTCAGTAAAAGTAAGAAGGCCAATATGTTACAAAGAAGGTAATGGGAATGGAGGAGAGAATGACAGCACTGTGAATTCTTGAGAGGAGATGTAAAGAATTAAGATGATAAATCAGGAATCTTTTGGGTTTCTACTCTCTGACATATCAACTCAATTTAGCAGTGGTAGAAGGGTACACAGAGCTAACGAGGTCTGTGACTTGCATGATTTCTTTTATATAAGAACCCCTATATATAAGGGTTTATATAATGTTGATTTAACTGATGGAATGCCAATGAAATCGAGCTGTGCTTTCATAAATCTCAGGACCTGCAGAGTTACACAGAGATCTTTGCTCTTCTTCCAGCACAGCCCTTTAATTCGATGGATCCTGCAGGAAGCTGCTCCTGAGCAATATTGGTAATTGATTATAATTGTTTGATAAAGCAGGACTGCTTTCCTTGACACCCTGAGAAATCAGCTGGCTCAGAAGGTGTCGTGTTAGTCAGCCTGGCCACTGCAGCTTAAATTGCTTTCCATGGGAAAATGCCTGGAGGAAACAGACTGAACTAACATCAGGAGCACATTGATGATGTAGGATGTAAAATCACTGAAATGGGTGATCTGGGGAAGGTTAAAGCATTTGAAGATTTTTTTTCTGAGGTCAGAATGGACACAGGGAGAGCTGGTCCTTCCTTTGTGCCAGGGATTGTTCTGGGTGCTGAGGGCAGCAGCAGTGACCTGGTGTCTCTGTGAGAATCTGCAGCTGAGAGCCCCAAGATGTCTACAGTGTTTTCTAAAATCGTACAAGTGTCTCCAATTCTGTCAGTGGGATGGGAGACTGGCACCAGCAGCTCTGATCTGGATCCTGTGAGTCTCAGAGCAGCAGTGCCAAAGGATTACGAGCTCTTTTGCCTGTTGAGCTGGTTGGGAAGGAAAATCAAGATACAAAGATTTTATTGAATTAGCATGTGAGGGCTAATTATTAAAATGGCTTTTGATGGATGAGCTGTGAATCAAGTTGGTCTGGCAAATAGCATTTTGATAAGGTGTTTGTAAGACAGAGAGTCCTCAGATGGTAGGATGAACATAAACCACTAACCCTAATGATGATGTTAATGCAGAAAAGATACAAACACTGTGTGAAGCCATTGGAGTACATCAGGACAGACTGGGGACAGACAGACTCTAATCAGCCTCAGCTGGGCACAGAACCCTTGAGAAGTGAAGCTGGATGAACTCTCAGCTGACCACTGAGCCCATCTCCTCCTTCCACAGCAGAACCAGAACTGCTCGGGACATTCCTGGCGTGTGCAGAGCAGTTGTTTCACTTGTGTGTTGTAGCAGGCTTTGATCTGGCACAGATAATTTCCTGCCCTTCTCAGGGCTGTTCCTGCCATGTCAGGGCTGTTCCTGCACTCTCAGGGCTGTTCCTGGCCCCTCTCAGAATTGTTCCTGCACACTCAGGGCTGTTCCTGCACTCTCAGGGCTGTTCCTGCACTCTCAGGGCTGTTCCTGGCCCCTCTCAGAATTGTTCCTGCACACTCAGGGCTGTTCCTGCACTCTCAGGGCTGTTCCTGCCCCTCTCAGAGCTGTTCCTGCCCCTCTCAGAATTGTTCTTGCACTCTCAGGGCTGTTCCTGCCCCTCTCAGAGCTGTTCCTGCCCCTCTCAGGGCGGTTGCTGCCCCTCTCTGTGCTTTGCTCTCTGTTGAGCACCTCCTGTTCCCAGTCTCTTGGCTCAGGTCCTGTTTCCATTGTCTTGCTGTTGGCCTGTCAGCCCTTCCCAAGGAGCAGCACCCAAACCTCTGCACCCAGGTGTTTCATAGGCCAGCAGAGGAGCTGCCAGCTGTCTGGCAGGTAATTGTGCTGACAGACCAGCTCAGGATAATAACCCTGTACAGCCTCTGATCCAGCAGAACTTTTGGATTGTTTGTTTTCCCAGACTGCTTTTTGCCAGCTGGTGTCTATCCTGTGTTTGTGCACTTTACTCCTGCCTGAGTGAAACCACTCTGCCTTCTGTGTTTATAGACTTGTCCAAGTTGTCAAAAGTTTTTAATACTGCTCTCCCTCATGAATTTGCAGCCTCTCTTCACAGATTTAATCTTGGCAGATTTAATAAACACACAGTCCATTCCCTCATCCAGGCTATCAATAAAATATTGAATGGATCTTATGAACAGCTGAGTAACCATTCAGCTTGTCCTTTGCATTTCACAGCAAACCAGTGGAAACTGCTCTCAGACTGCAGATTCTAACCAGATTTGTGTCAGCACTTCAGCCAAGGCATTCTTTGCTCATGGGGAAATGTCAGGAGCCTCAGGTGTGTGGGATCTGCTGCTTCTTCCTTACCCACAAAATCTCATCCACTGGAGAGCAAGGTTGTTTTGTTCCTGAGGGATTCAAGTAGCCAAGGACTCATCTCCCTGTTATTTTTGATATGCTTAGAAAACATTCTGATTATTCTGCTGTTTTACTTTTCCTGGGTGTTAAATCTTTTGATATCTTACTTACTCTGTTGGATTTGTGCACGACTCCCAGTGTTTGAAAGTGTAAGGACTTTGTGGACAGTTGGGAAGGCAACAGATCCAAACCTCTCACTGGGAGAAATGCTGTGCCAAATGTGAAATTCCTGTGATAATTCACAGAGTCACAAGTGGTTTTCAAGAGAGTGGTGGAAGGAATGTTTTGACAAAAAGAAATTATTTCATTTCAGTCTGAGAAATGATGATGCAAATCAGCATGACTTAGAAAAGAGATTTCAGGGAGTCTTGAGAGAATTCTGAACAGTTTGAACTGCAAGTCTGAGCAGCCTTGTAGAAATTGTCTGGAAGATGAGAAATTGAAAAATTCTTCCCTGTGAGGGTGGGGAGGCCCTGGCACAGATTTCCCAGAGCAGCTGTGGCTGCCCCTGGATCTCTGGAAGTGTCCAAGGCCAGGCTGGCATGGTGGAAGATATCCCTGCCCATGGCAGGGGGAGGAACTGGGTAATTTTTAAGGTCCCTTCAACCCAAACCAGTCTGGGATTCTACAATAAATACAGCCAGGGCCATGTAGAAAAAGAAGTTGTGAAAGAAGAAGTTGGGAAACCCAATTTTGGGGTGCACTGACTTATTTTCTATAATAGATTGGTAGTGAACATCCAAGAAAATAGAAGCAGAGATTAGACCAAATTTCATAACCTTTTAACCCAGAGAGCCTGGCTCTTGTTTGCAGAGTGTTTTCTGAACTCTTCTACAGGCTCAGTGTTGACAGGAGCTTAATCACAGCACAGGGTGACCTTTGCAGAGCTCAGTGAGAAGTGCCCCTGTGCTGGGCTTTAGAATCTCCTGCTCACTGCACACACGTGGCTGTGGGTTTGATCCCTCCAAAACAACGGATTATCCTGTGCTCTGGAGCACTTGTGGAGTGTTTGATACTGTGTGGGTGGGAAGTGCATGCATATTTATGCGAACACTCCAGTAGATGAGTGGAGGAAGAAAGAATAACCATTGCAGTTGGGATGAATGATTTGCTGTTATTCAGAAATTCTAGGTTTGCCTGAATTTGGTATTTTACAAAGAAATATCACCCGACAAACTCTCAGCTGTGTGTGCACTAACGAGCCTTGGGGTCAGTGCCTTTGCTGCTCTGATTTTTGTTTTGTAGCATTATCATTGTGGGAATGCTTTGAATTGTTTGGAATAACCACAGAATCCCAGACTGGTTTGGGGTAGAAGGGATGGGCATGGGCAGGGACACCTTCCACCAGCCCAGGCTGATCTAAGCCCCATCCAGCCTGGCCTTGGACACTGCCAGGGATCGAGGGGCAGCCACAGCTTCTCTGGGCACCCTGTGCCAGGGCCTCACTCCCTCCCAGGGAAGATGGAGTTGCTGGTGGAAGAGAGAAACCAAAAGTGTCATCAGACTCCCAAACAGAGGCTGATGTATTCCACGCAGGGATATTGAAATGTGAGCAGGGGCTCTGTTATGGCTCTTCCTTCTTTTTATCCCCTATCTTCTGCAACAGAGATCCCCTTCTGCTTCCTCATCCTTGCAGCTTAAGGAGCTGCAGAAGTATTTTAGATGTCATTTGTGTGTGCAGAAGTGCTCTTGCTTGCTGGTATCCTTTTTTTTTTTAATATCCCCTGCACAGGCAGGGTCAGGAATCTACAGGAATGTTCCTGGTGACGAAGCAGATCCATGGGAATGTTCTTAGGAGAGGGGTACAAGGCAGTGTAGAACAGATTTATAACACTGAGGTGAGTCAGTTCTTAGCAGAGAGGGCTCGGGAGTATTAACTCCCAGTGACTTCCACTACAAGGCAGCTGTTAACATATTACTCTGAATTGGTTTAGGGGGGAGGAAAAAAAAGGATTAAAATTGCATAAGTAGATAAATTTTAAAGCGACAGAAATAATAATGACATGAAAATTGGCTGCAAGACCTGAGCTACAGTAACAATGGAACGTTTTAAAAATAAATGGGTAGCCAGGAAAGGGTGCAGGGAGAGAGGCTGCCTGCAGATCACAGAGGCACCTGAGCTTGACAGTTTCTATGACTGCATGAAACAGAGCCACAGCCAAGCCCCCGCTCTCTCCCAGCACATTCTCCTGCACAGCAATCAGCCTCAGCACCGGGCTGCCGAGGAGAAGCCTCCCACTATTTAGTATTCATTAGAGATGGCATTTTTCAGATTGCAGTGCAGAGTGTAAACAAGCCACGCTGGAGGGAGAGTGGAGAGCAGCCTTTCTCCCAGCTCTGATTTATTTCTTGTTGATGTTCACTCACTCCACAGACCTGTGGTAGCACCAATTTTTAAGGAGCTGTCAAGCCAGTCGGTTTTCCAGCGCTCTTTGCAGGGAGCCAGCGCAGCAGCAGGAGGCAAAGCCGAGTCCCCGCAGCAGGACTGTGGCTCCCTCGCGGGGCTGCAACATCTGCCGGCTTTGTCTGCGCCTCTGCCCGGCACCTGCCAGCTGCTCTCGGCCTCTGCCGCTTGGAGCCTGCTCTGCAGGGGCAGGGAGCCGGCCCCGGGAGCTGGGCTCCTGCAGATCCGGGGAAAAGCTGCCTGGACACGTCTCTCCTTGTATTTTCCTATCAATGTGCACACACTCCCTACCCACAGGGCCCCCGCAGCTGCCCGGCTCCGGCTGCTCTGAGAGTGACCGGCTGCTGCCACACCCAGGCAGGGACAAAGCACCTGGAGAGCCCTGCGGAGACTGGGCACGGCCCTCACTGCAGCCCCTTTTGTTGGTGTGACACTCTTGATTTCCGGGGGTGCTGGATGCCAACCACCCAGAAAAGATCCTCAGGTGCTTTTGCAGCACCTCTGAGCGGGGAGTTCCTGTGAGCCACAATTCCTGAGCACTGGGAGCTGTGCTGTGGGAGGTGCACACAGGCTCTCACCCTGAGCTCCCCACAGCCCCCCAGATCCTGCTGGTAAAGCCACACCTGGAATGCTGAGCAAAGGCCACAGCGCTGCCCCAGTCAGCCTAGGGAGCCTGGAATTACTGGGGATGCTTCCAGCTGCCCTCCCTGGAGTTCCCATCATTCTGCTGACACATGTGCATTCCTGCTCTTGAATAAGAATTTTCCTTAGGGATTTGCTACTCTGAATTCCCTCCCTGTCTTTTACCAGGCCCTTTGGGGTGCTTGGTGCTAGAAATTCCTTTGCCCACCTTTCCCAGCATCCAGGCAGAGTCCTCCCAATCCCTTCCTTTCCAGCTGGAGGTGCTGCACATCCTCTTTCCTCCACAGCCTCCCTCCTTTGGAAACCTTGTTGAATACCCCTCTGTTTTTCCAGAGGGATTCATGACATTATCTGAGGAATATTTGATTTCTCCCCCAACTCTCTCACAGTACCACCTAACTTAAAAATGAGACCTATTCAAAAGTGCAGGAGCTTCCTAAAAGGAAATTAAAAGCAGCTGCTCTAAGGATGCAGGAGATGAGAAACGAGATAAACCCACCCTATCTGAAGCTCAGAGCAATATATCACTAAGTGAAATAATTCTACAAGGGACCAAAAAGGCAATATTCTAACAGCAGAGTGGAAGAGAGTATTCAAAATCAGGGGGTTCTGAGCAAATAAAGAAACTGTGGGGAAAAAAATTAAAAAACCCATTAACTGTGAAGCAAAACCTGTAGGGCAGGTAAGGGAAAATTTTAAGGTGCAAATTCACTAAAGGAATCATAAAAATATTGTAAAAATATATTCAAAATGGCCAGAATCCTATTTTTCCAGAGGTCTGGTAAACAGATGAGCAGTCTGTAAAAGGATTTCCTGTAAGAGAGGAAAGTAAAGTGGGCTTTGTGTTGGTACTGTCTGGAGTTGGGGTAGGTTGTTCTCCCATGAGAGCCAAACTTATGGGGACAAGTGTAGGGAACCGTCTCAAATTAAATGACAATAAAATTCATTTTAGGACTAATTGATAAGATGAAGAGTCAGAAATTACCAAGACCATCTGGTAATCACTCAAGAGCTCTGGAGGAAAACAAATATGCAATTATGGAGCTACAATAGTGTGTAACCTGTCACTTAAATCAGTTTCCCTGCAGGAGGGATGGAAGTTGGGAGATGTCACAACAATCCTGGAGAAGGTCCCCAGGAGTGAAGTGCAGAACTGCAGATGGGCACGGTGGAGGAGCAAGGGAGGGGAAATGAGAAGGAAAAAACAGAATAAATGGATAAAGCCCAGCATATCTGGGAGTTTTTCTAGTGAGAAACCACGATTCACAAATTTGTTGGAGTTTGTGAAAGGGTCCTGAAAGGGCACTGAAGGACCTACTCAGAGCTACACAAGAAATGAGCTCATGGGTGAGACCACGGTTCCTCTGCCTGCACTGTCCACCTGGCTGAGATATGACCAGAGAATCCCAGAATTCCAGGATCACTGAGGTTGGGAAAGCTCTCCAAGGCCTTTAAGTCCAAACTGTGCCCCATCCCCACCTTGTCCCCAGCCCAGAGCACCGAGTGCCACCTCCAGGAATTCTTTGGACACCTCCAGGGATGGGCGGTTCAAACCTCCCTGGGCAGTTCCAAGGCCTGAGCACCCTTTCCATAGGGAAATTCCTGCTGCTGTCCATCCTGAGCCAGCTCTGGCCCAGCCTGAGGCTGTTCCCTCTCCTCCTGTCCCTGTTCCCTGGGAGCAGAGCCCGACCCCCCCGGCTGCCCCCTCCTGTCAGGGACTTGTGCAGAGCCACAAGGTCTCCCCTGAGCCTCCTTTTCTCCAGGCTGAGCCCCTTTCCCAACTCCCTCAGGAATTCTCCAGCCTCTTCCCAGCTCTGTTCCCTTCCCTGGACACCTCCAGCCCCTCCAAGTCTCTCTCACAGTTTGGTGCCCAGACCTGGACTGGCTTCACCATAATTTTACAAATTTCCCTCACACCCTCCTCACTCTCTCCCCACTGAGGAGCCCCTTTAGTTCCCTTCCAAAGCACCAACTGAAAATCAGCACAATGCGGTTGATGGCTCTTGACAAACCTTGTAATGGAGCTGTAAAACCCCTTGCCACGGGATATTATGGATGCTCAAAGTTTACTCGTGCTCCGGGCGTAGCGGGAGAAGTTAATGGAGGGAAGTTAAAGCAGAACCTGTTCAGCAGTAAAACCGGGGACTGCGACTCCGAAAATCCCGGGGCGCGCGTTGTTGGTTGTTGGGGAGCGGCGCAACCTCGCGGGAGGCACCGCTGCATTCCTGGCGTGCTCTGAAACCCCTCGCAGGGCTCCTGGGCTGGAAAGCTCCTGCCCGACCGAGCAGGGCAACCTCCACCTGCCCCAGCGCCGCCTCTGCTGCGCTTTGTTGCGTTGTCGGGAGCGGGAGGAAGGCGGCTCGGAGTGTAAACACTTGTGATGGCTCCTCTCCCGCTACACAGGCAAACAATGAATTTTTATTGGAATGCTAATGAAGATCTCACCACGAGGCTGCTGGGGCTCGGCGAGCACTAGAAAGAGGAAAGCTACATGGGAGAAATAACGAGAGGGTCTTTAGAAAGGGATGAATGTGTGCTGGAGAGATTGATGTCATTAACCACTCACGGGTCAAAAATACACTTGAAGCTACTGATGTAATTTGAAGTAGGTAAACAAGTCTGGGGAAGAAAGTTTCCCTACAATTGGTGCATCTGTTGTGATCTGAAAAGGAGAAATTTGTACTTCTTGCATCGCTTTAACTCCAAATGATCTGGGCTTTGTAGTCAAAAGGCAGCTCTTTCCACAGGCATCTAATCTAGATCTCTTTTGGTTTGTGGATCAGAGCTGAGACAAGCTCCTTTTACAAATTTGTGCTGCAGTCTACTAAAAGAGCTGTTCCTTGCCAGGAGAATATTACACACAGTTCTGAGAAAAATGAACAGAGTCAGCTCGTTTGAGAGCTAACTGATGCTTACTCACAAGGCTGATAAGGCTGACATTTACTGAGGAGTGCCACAATTCTCAGGCCAATAAAAAATCCCGAGAGGATGCATTTTTTTTTCTTTTTTTCGTTTTTTTTTTTTTTTTTTTTTTTTTTTATAGTGATGCTTCACATCCTATTGATTCAGGATGAGTTTCACTCTTCTGAAGTATTTAACTAAAAAAAATAATCCAACGGTGTGGAGCCCAACTCCTCCTGAATCCCACGCAGCTGTACCAGGCTGCCTTGGCACATTTGTTAATGGCTGTGGTGTGGTTAATGATGCTCCACGACTTGTCAGCGCCTTATGTGTCATTTTTCATTCCTGTAGTGTATTAAAAGCACTTGTGCAAGAGTTCCCGGTGCCTTGATTGCAATTAAAAATGATCCTTGGAACGAGGCTGCTTAACACCTTCTCGGAGGAGCCTGAGCTTGGAGGAAATTCCTGTTGGTGACATCAGGGCTCTGGATTTGGGAGCATCCATGATTTCTGGCCGTGCAGGATTCCTCAGGATTAGCCCTGCCTGAAAACACTATCAGAAGGCTCTCGAGTGCTCAAGTAGATTATGTCAAGCAGTTCCCTTTTGATCATTGTTATAAAGAAATGTTCAAATAGTTCTGGAATATTAGAGATGCAAAATTTTCATTACAGTCGCTGTGATAATTAACTCCTGCCATATCATACTCCTTATCTAGGAGTTCCATTATTCTGCTTTTATTATCATTTTGACCAACTTTCAACGTACAAAGCTGTTTCTCTGTCTCATCTTTTATCTTTTTTAAGTAGACAAGAAACCCGAACGGTGGCGAAGAATTTTCTGACAAAATTATTTTTCAGGGAAGAAAAAAATCCTTATTTATCAAAACTTGAACTTTTCACAGGAACGTATGTTCCAGATGTCAAGAGTTGCAAAATCCATCACTTCAGGTGGTAGTTTGTTCCCAAATTTAATCATCACTGCTGTTAAAAAATGTGGGTTTCATTTCTGCTTTGAATCACTTTCATTTTTCAGTCCTCAGTCTTTCTTCTGTCTCAGCAAGATTAAAAAGCCTGGCTTGATATTTCCCCCTTGTGAAAGTTCTTATGGAATTGCCCCACAATTGAGCTGTTTAAGCTTCCCAGCTACACATTCTCCTCTCCTCATATCCTTTTTATGGCTCTTTCCTGCCCCCAATCCAATCTTCCCACAGTGTTCAATGGGAACACTGGAATTGGATGTACTGGGGGGTTTTCATTGCTGGACTCAATGATCTCAAAGCTTTTTTGCAGCCCAGTGAATTCTCTGATTCTGTGGAGTTCTGTTTCAGTGCTGCTTATTTCTGGTCACTCCTCTCATTTCATCTCGCTTCACCTTCAATTGTGGGGAGCTCTGTGCTTGCTGAGCCCTCTGAGAGCTGCACTCCAAGAGGAGTTTTGTGCTCTGAGAGCAGCCCCAACTCTCTGCTGCTTCATGCCCTGCCTCTTGTTGAACTCCCTCCTCTTGCAGCTCGCAGGAGATGAAGCAGGATCAGCCTCTCGGTGGCTGCTCGGGGTCTGCGAGCTCTGCACAGCAGCCTCTGCTCCCAGAAATTGCTTCTCTAACCCTTTTTCCCCCTTTGGGCCATCATATCCATTTATTTTATGAATAATAGAGGGCCCCGTGTTTGGTATTTCACCTCTCAGCGTTAAGCACTCTGTCTCCTTTCTCTGGTGACTGATGGGGTAACTCTCCTCATATATTTACATTCTCACTGCCAGACACTTCCAGTGGATGGTCTTTTCCAGTAAGAATTTCAGTCTGACTAGATTCCTTAAAACATTCTCTTTGATATAAAAAAAGAATCTTTCACTTTTATGACTTATACTCACTTTTCTGTAGTTTATGGCCATATATTTTAGCACTCTGTTGGGTCTGTCGCTGGGATTTGCCGTTTGCTGCTGATTTTATTACCTGTGTTTTATTTCATGTAGCTCTTTTTTTTCTTCTCCTTTAACTTAACACCCCCTATAAATACATGTATTTATAGTTCTTAATTAAGGGGGCAGCTCTGTTTAGCTTCTTAGTCCGTTTTGATATATAAAATTCCACCTATTATCTGTACTAAGCTCTTTTCTCTGCACTGGCTCGATGCACAGAGTATTTGTGCTGCACCAACCCTCAGCAATCTGTTTACCCTTAGCTCATGACAGATTTCCCCCAGCTCCCACTTAATTAAACACATCCTATATATTTCCCTGAGCCTGGTTTTCCAAAGTCTGATTTCTGAGGAGTTCTGATGGAGCCCATCACCTCCGGAGAGCATCATCTCTTCCTCCCCCCCCCACCCCGTGCTTAATTGGAGCTGTGTGTGTAACCGGGAGGATTTCAGAGAAACTGCCAACAGCACCCTGGGGCTAAATCTTCAGCCAGCAGCCTGACTTTGCCTTCCAGGATCCTTCACTTGCAGCTCCCTTTAGGATCTGTGACATGCAGCAGGACCTGCTGCTCCTCCCCGGCATTTTCCGCCCAGGTGTCTCAGGAGAGGCTCCTTTGTGCTCTCCCTGTAAGTCAGCAAATCTGTCAGCACTCGTGCAGCTGCAATGTGCTCCTGGTGTTTGAATCCCCAGCAGCACAGCCGACCAAAAAATCCTCAACTGAAAATGGGCTTTCAGACAGAGCCTTCCTGGAGCTGGCAGCCTGCTGCTCCTCGGCTGGAAGGCGGCTCCTGCTGATTTAACACCGGGCGCCGCGGCTGCCCCATCGCTGCCCCATCCCCGGGATGCTCCAAGGCTGGACAGGGCTCGGAGCAGCCTGGAAGAGAGTGGAAGGAGATGAACTTTAAGGTCCTTCCAACCCAACCCATCACATGATTCTGCACTGGGCTAAACTATTTATGGCGAGAGGAGAGCAGAGTGTGAGCGAGGCCTCGTCCCTCACGTCCTTTTAGGCTGGGTTTGTGCTTTAGATTTGTTCTCTCTTTGTCTTTCCAGATTAGCAGCTCTGGCCTCAAACTGCTCTGGGGCTGTTCTGGCAGAGCCTTGTGGGCAGTGCAGGCAGGAGCTGAAGCAATTATTGAAGCATTAGTGGCTGCCCTGGAAGCTCCTGCAAGGCAGGTGAGACCACTGAGCTCTGTCCAAAGGCAAACACGCTTTGAAAAAGAGAAACCAAGGAGCGAGAGGCCGCTCTTCCCAGACATAAATCTGAAAAAAAAAATATTACACCATCAATTGAAAGCAAATAGGAGATAGAAAGGAAAAGACATAGATTTAGCAAGAATTAATTATGCGAGCTCACTGTAATTTCTTTCCTTGAGAAAATAATGTCTAGGAGATGAAGAGGAGGCAGCAGATGGGACATATTTTGCTTTAGGAAAGCTTTTGAAACTGTTCCACATGATTCTCTGAGAAGCAGACTAAAGAAATATGGTCTGTATCAGTGTGCCCAGTATTTCTGGCTGGGCCAGACACTTACCTTGTTTCTGTGTGAGGCAGAGCCCATCTGCTGCAGCCCCTGCTCTGATGGATGTCAGAGCCTCGTGCAGGCACAGAAACAGGCCTGGGGCAGAGATTTATCACTTCTGTGAGGGCAGGGCCACGAGCAGAGCCACTGGGTGGGCTCCCAGCAAGGATGGGCTGCACTTGCCCAGAGCAGCCCCTCCGGCAGCCCTGGATGCAGGGATGAGGGGAGCAGGGCCAAATTCCTCGTCCTGGCAGCTCAGAGCTGGCAGTTCCTCATCCAGAGGTTTTTACTGTAATGTGGGTGCCCTGTTGGACTGGAGTCCAAGCTGGAATCCTGCTGCTGTGTCCTGGTGTTCTGTTCAGCTGCTTGATTAATTTAATTAATGTGATTTAACAAGGAGCCCGCTCAAAATCTGTGGTAAAACCAGCTTTGAAGGTCAGGATGAGATTTTCTAACCTGGAGAAAGCCATCAGAAAAATCAACAGATAAATAGAAACAAGTGCTTTGTACTGCATTTATGAAAGAGGAAACAGATACCCAAAATACATAAAAAAAGATCCAACTGCCTGCCTGAAGCGTGCCAGGAACAGACATGGGAATTAGAGAAAATAAAATATTTAACGAGAGTGAGCAATCACCAAAGTCTCAAACCAGGAGGTGTTAATGAAATGTATTATTGAAACATGAGGGGGGAAAAAAAGCTTCATTTTCTGCAGTGCTTTGAGCTCTGCTGGACTTTTGTGTCCACACTTGGTGCTAGAGGGAGCTGGTGGTGTGAGTGATGTGGGTACCAACGTCAGCAGTGAGTAGGAAAGAGACTTGGAAGTGAAATCACCGAGTTATAAATTGTCACAGCAGCAGACAGGCAGATTCTGAGTCGTTGGTGAGGTAGTTTTTACAGGGGAGATAAGCTATATAAATCAACATTGCAAACTAGGTTTTAACATTCCGAAGCAAGGAGGGGTTTTTATAGCTGGCAGTTGTGGGAAGTCACCACATAAACAACTGCACATGGCTCCAGATCACAGCTCCTCTTCAAGAGAAAGAAGAAAATTCATGTGATTTAGAAAAATGGAAGGAGTCGAAATCAATAACATCAAGGAAGGAAATAGCAAAGAATGGGCTCAGCAATTAAAATCCCAGCTAAGCAGGTCCCCTGAAAAATGGGCAATGAGATCAATAAAAAATATAAAAATATATCTATATGAATGCTGTAACTCTGAACCCCAAAGAGGTGAACTAGACTGATTTTAAAGGAAATTATTGACATAAAAAATGCCTCAGAAACTTGGCAGAAGGGTAGGAAACTGTAATAATAGGGAACAAATTACAGAGGAAGGCTGAGAAGGGGTGCATTAGTGGTGAAGCAGTGGAGGGCATGAGGGATTGTCCCTAAATGAAGTTCCAGCAGAGGACATTTTGGAACAAATCAATAAAAGGAGCAGTCAGAAAGCACCAAGATAAGATGATACTCGATCAGGAGCTCTGAAAGACCTCAAACAGTAGATTAAGAGAAAGCTAAATGTAGCATGAAAAGTGTCACTCGGGTTGACCACACTGCAAGAGGGATGGACAGTGGCAAATGTGTCTTCAGCCTTGAGGAAAAGGTCTCCAGGACAAATGGGGGAAAGCAGGGATCAGTAAATCTCCCTTCAGCCTGAATAAGTGGGTAAAAACTACGATAATAAAGAAGAGAACCAGGAGGCAATTTCATAAATGTGATTTATTTGGAAGAAGTCATTACGGTTCTTGCAGAAGGAGGCCGCATCTCATAAATCTCTTGGAGCTCTTTGGAGATGTCAGCCAGCTCGTAGGTGAGGCTGATGCAGCTGATGAACTGCACATGGACTCCCAAACAAATGTCAATAAGTCTTTCTCTAAAGACTCTTCAAGTGGTTAAGCTGAGGGATTCAGATGTCCTCTGTAAGGAAATAAGATGGAGACAAAAACTGAGGGAAGCTGGGTTGTCCCAGAGGAAGGAGCTCTGCAGTTGGCCCTGATTGGGAACTCCCCAGTGATTTGGGAAGAGGAGGAAAGTGGCACTGGTGAGGTTTGGGGGTGACACAGAATCAGCTGGGATGGCCCAGTGTGACCCCTGGCAGAGAAGCAGATGGTTCTCATGGCTGTCAGCAGCAGCAGGTGAAAGGTGAAATGTAGAATAGTTTGTCAATTCTATATTATACTTAAGAGCATTATTATCACTCAGAAACAGTGGCCGTAGGATAGCTCCATGAAAACATTGGAGCAGTGGCCCCAGCACTAAAATATTCCAACTGAATGAGGGGAAAAAAAAATTCGCAAAGGGAAAAAAAGGAAAACACGATTATGTGATCATGTCACTGTATAAATGTTTGGCAAACCCACCTATTGATTAATATCTGCAGTTCTGTTCATCCTGTCTCCATAAAGAATAAAACAGAGCTAAAAAGGATGGGTGGGAGTTCTTTAGCTCAGATATTGAGACTCCTAAATTTAGGTTTCTACCTGGAGGTGTCAATCTATGAGGTAGAGCAACTCCAAGAGGAAATCAAAGTTTTTTAATCTAAATTCCACCCACAGAAAGTAGGTGAGGACAGAATGGTTTTGAGAACAGGAAATAGTCAGGCATGGGAAGGAAACCTTGAGATCTCCTAGCTGGGAAAAAATAAGAGGAAACAGGAGAAGTTAAGAGTAGGAAATGTTCGGGATACCCCATGAAATTCCGAGGCATCAGGTGTAAATCAGAAAGTCAGACGTTCTCCTATAGCTGATTATTAAATTGTACTGCCTCAGGCTGGTGTGTAGGTCAAAAGTAGAAATGAATTAAGAATTCCTGGGAGGCTGATGGGGACTCACTGTCCTGCCAAAAGGAATTAGGGAGGCTCCTCCAGCTGTCAAAAGCCAGGCAGAGGGACCTGGGAAGGACTTGGAGCAGGCGAAGAAGACAATAAAGGCAATTTTTAGGGCAGAGCAGACACTGTGAGTGAGGAATTGGGGAGCATCCCAGCAGCAGTGGGATGAGGGAAGCACAGCTGGGATCTCAGGAGTGGGAAGTGTGGGATGCTCCAGCACAGACAGTGGGGAAGGAGAGGGAAAAGCAGAGACAGAAATCCTCTGCAGAAGTTTTAGAAAAGGAGGGAGGGGCAGTGAAAGCCATAAACCCAGGGAATGTCCAGAACAGGGAATCAGGAGGGTTTGCAGCCAGGATCTTCAGCACCTCGGGGCTGACTGGAGCGAGACCATCCATGAGCAGAGCAGCTGCTCCCAGGGATCCTGCCTGGACACACTCCTGCCTGGAGCTGGAAATGCAGGCACTGGAATTCACCTGCTAAATCTGGGCTTTGCCAGGTGCTTTTTGGAGGCTGGAGCTGCTCAAAGCCACGTTGAGCCCAGTTTCTCTCCCTCCATACAAACTCCCTGGGTTTCTCTGGCAAGCAGTGTTTCGTTATCAGAGAATCACGAGGTCATTAAGGCCAGAGGAAACCTCCAAGGTCATCAAGTCCAACCTTTGGTTGAGCTCCCCCATGCCCACATCACAAAATACGATATCTCCTCATTCTCTGAAGCCTTGCAGGGATGGTGACTCCACCACTGCCCTGGGGAGCCTGTCCCACAGTTCTGTCACTGACGGGAACGTGAACACAACCCATAATGATACAAACATGGAGAGTTTGGATGGATTGGCTCTGAGGAGCAGCAGGGCTGCGGAGAGTAAGGCTGGAGAACCTCTCCAGCTCCTCCACATGGGGGAGAACTGAATTATGGATGTGGCTGCCACTGCAGCTCAGTTGGTTTAGTCTAAAACCGTGTTTAGTGATCCCAAACTTTTCCTCTTTCCATCCTGCTTTCGTTTTCCATGTTGCTCAGCTGTACTTTCATCCTTCATCTCGTGCTTTAGAGAAACACTTGCTCCTGTTTGGAGTTTCTGTGCCAGCTGTCCCCAGGGTGTCTCCACCTGCTCTGAAATGGTTGCAGGTATTTGCTGCGTGCTTGGGCAGCCACGGCTTTGGGTCCCGGAGCTGGGAAGGACACGGAGTGCCCTGGGACTCAGGATTCCTCATCTGCAGGGTGCAAACTCAGGGAATGATGATTTAATTAGATTGGGAGCACTACTTAAAAGCAAAATTGGGATCTAATGCAGCTGCCTTTAAACTGCACTCCAGCGTTACATAAGAAGCCCATTATAACATCAGAAGTGGGAACCTTTAAATGAGGGGAAATTGGATGGAAACTTTATTGCAAAGTAGGTCGAGCTGCGACATGCTAAAACCACAGGATCAGGGAATGTCCTCAGCTGGATGGGACCTCAAGGATCATCCCATCCAAACCCTGCCCATCAACCCCACCCTGTCCATCCCTGGCAGCACTGTCCCAACGCTCCTGGAGCTCTGGCAGCCTCAGGGCCGTGCCCATTCCCTGGGGAGCCTGGGAATGGGCACGAGATTACTCCCAGCACCCACCTTTCCCTGATCTCCAGCCCAAAACTGCCCTGGCCCAGCTCCAGCCATTCCCTGGATGCTATCCCTCGTCCCAGGGAGCAGGGCTTGGAGCTGTCCCTCTACTTTTCCAAAGATCATCAAAGGATGATCTTTTTTAAGTCAGGAGCTATTCATGGTGGGACTCTTGGGGTTGTCCTGTGCAGGGCCAAGAGCTGGACTTTGATGATACTTGTGGGCCCTTTCTGGCTCAGGATATTCTGGGATTCTGGGATCCTATCCATTAGCTCCAAGGTAAAGCTCCTGTGCATTGTTCTGGGCGTTGCAGGTGCTGATGGAGGAGGTACCAAGCTCTCCCAGAACACCCCAAATGTGGAGCCTGGCAGGAAAACACTGCAGCTTCCCTGTCCCACAGGAAATTCCTGCTTTATGAAGCACCTCAGCCAGAGACCACCATTCCAGGTCCATTTCTTCCACTGCAGGATGAGACTTAACCAGGTTTCCCTTCTGTCCCCAGTCCGCTGTGACCACGATGAGGCTGCCCAGGAGCCTGGGACAGATGGAGCTGCCCCAAAAGTCCCTTTCCCCCAAAAACTGGGTGGGATCCACCCTGATCTGGTGCAGCCCCAACACAGCTGAACTGTCACAACCACGGGGGTGTTGTGGAGCTTCTTACGCTGAAGAATATTTCTTCTGAAAGGAAAAGATTTGTAATTACAGGGAAAAAAGGGAGTGCTGGGAGTAATCTCGGAGCTTTGCTATGCATATGGATGTGCTTCAGTCTCTGGGTAGGGATGATCTGCTTTGCATGAGGACTTGTCACCAAAGCAGGACTCTGAGCTTACTGCCTGATGCTCCGTGTGGATCCTGGCACTGCAGGACTGTTCCTGGCATTTCTCGCCTTTTTTCTGACCTAGAAAATATTTACTTCTTCTTTTTTTTTTTTTTTTTTCCTATAAATCAGAACTGCTATCCCTAGGAAAAAATTTAATAAGGTATTTTGGTGCCTGTCAGGGAGTTGCCAATTGAAATCGGGGTCAAACTGGTAGCATGGTTCTGGACTTAATTAGATAGGCTGCTGCTTTTGGGGAGAAGTTATTTTAAAGAGTTGGACACTGGGGAATTTTCTGCATGGAGTTAAGAGGAAAACAGCTTTAAAATGTGTTTCTCCATTTCCTAGAAAATGAGGTTTCTACACGGTTTTGGATTGTTCAGCCAAATGTCTCTGCTTTTTCATGATATGTTTCACAACATATTTGTTACGTCCAGACATAGAAAGTTAGAATTAATCAAACCTGAAATATTTATGGAGAAAGCCATTTCACGTCCATCTCTGTCATGAGACTGGCTGCTCTGATAGGGATTAGAGGTTGTTACACTAATGACTTAGACTTTTGTCTCATTGCCAGAGCAGTTTCCCAATTTAGAACCTTTTCTTCTGATTAATATTTGTATTCCTCCCACAATTCCTCTTCTTATAGGAACTCGTACTGGGAATTATTCCAGACCTACATAATGTCTCTAAAATCTTTTTATCCCTCTGTTTGCTGATCAGTGGAAAGGATTTTAATGCCAGGTTAGGTAATCGAGATAAATCCGAACTTCATCTAACTTTATCCCTCGGCCATGTCTTGGATATTCTGGAAACATTTTTTGTGATCCATAAATAAATTCACGTAGGGGTTTTGATTAATCTTTTTTTTCCTGCTCCTCTGTTTTTGGTGAAGCCTCATTACGTTAATGGGAGATCCAGCAGTGTTTTACAACTTCCACTCTGCACAGCCTTGTTTAGGGCAACACTTTTTTGGGGGGGGGGAGGTGGAGTGTGGCTTGAAAACCCACAAGGGAAAGTTGCAAAGGGAAAGTTTTGTGCACAAAACTTTTGGTTTTGGGACAGTCTTTGGTGCTACCCTGAAGCAGGAAAGGCTTCTGGTATCTCTTAAACCTTCCTGGCCCTCTCAGCTCTTTGGAGCTTGCACAGGGGTGTAAAGTGGGCAATTATTTCATTTCACTTCACTTCTTGCTGGAAAAAAAACCAGGGAGATAAACTTGTTTAGAGCAGGCCTTTAGCTGGCACCTGGAGCCAGCAGAGCTGTGGGTTTGGGAGAGGGAGGGCTCCTGGCTCTGAGAGCCACAGCACTCCTGGCTTTCTGTGTGCCTATTTTGGGCTATTTTGGGCCACAAACCAGCTTTGCACAGTCACTGGGACCAGTGTGCAGCCAAGGAACAGCTTCACAAAAATCCTGGTCAGAAACTCCCTGCTCTTGTGGGGAACAGAAGAACAGAGCAGGGCTGGAGCCCGGAGGTTTTTGTTTGACTCTTACCTCCAGCAGAAGGTTTGGAGCTGACCAAGAAGTCAAAATGTTCTTATGGAGAAGAAACCTTTGGTCTGAGTGAGTGCCAGGTGACACCTCTGTACCTCAGAGCCACCAGCCTGGGACAGAGCGTGGCTCCAGTTTGTCAGGAGACCTGGACCCTCACTAGAGGGACTCCAGAACCTCCTGGACTCCATCCTGTGCCGTGTGCTCTGGGATGGCCCTGCCAGAGCAGGGGGATCAGGCGGCCCCTGCGGTCCCTCCCTGCCTTCTCCACTCGGGGATTCCAAGTTCCGCTTGCCCGTGTTAAGGACAGAAAACTCCTCCCTTGCTGTGACCCAGAGCTGCTCTTTCCTCTGATGGCTCATTGATCCCTGTTGCTTCCCCTCTGCTTTAATAGATTTTGATAAGTTGGGCCCTTACGGATCTGATTCCGCGGGGCCGGAGCTTCCGAGCCTGCTGATTTCAAACGGCGAGATCCCAACTCCCCTCCCAGTTCCTAACACCCTGGAAAGTATTTCATCATCTTCGAGCAGTGAAAGCAAATCATCCTTCTTTCCAAATACCGACTAAAAGTCTCTCTGAACCCTTCTGCATTTTCTGCATAATCCTTCCCAATTCTCCTGTCTGCACCGAGCAGTGACCCCGTACTGTTGCTAGGATTTCTTCTGCAAACATAACTTTCTTCTGCTAAGCTCTGTCAGCCATGGATTTTATTCTGAGGTTTCTTTGTTTCCTCCTTCTGTTCATGTAGGTCAGGAGTTTTTCCTGGCGATTGATTTACAACCAGCTCCGTGTCGTAGCGGTGTCTGACATTTGGGGCTTTGTTTTCCTTTGCTGATGTCACCGCCAAACTTCGGCCACCCCAGTCAATTTTTTTAAGGTTTCACGCTGAGCGTTTGACTCTGTGATATTTTTTAAAGTGCCAGGTGAAATGGCAAGAGGATTAGGGAAAAGACACCGTTTTCCCAGTGTTTTTGATACATATCTATCTCTTTGTAGCATGTGTCAGTATGGGTTATCCATCAGGAGCATAGGACAAGGGTTCAGCCTCAAAGAGGCGAAATTTAGGTCGGATATATGGATATATATGGTTATGGAAGGAATTGTTCCCTGTGAGGGTGAGGAGGCCCTGGCACAGAGAAGCCTGTGGCTGCCCCTGAATCCCTGGAAGTGTCCAAGGCCAGGCTGGATGAAGCTTGGATCAATCTGGGATAGTGGAAGGTGTGGGACTGGATGGACTTGAAGGTCCGTTCTGACCCAAACCATTTGGGATTCTGTGATTCCATATTTAAGATATTTATTTATATTTATCATACAAATAATCCCCCAACAGCAATGCCAAATAGTTCACTTTCACCAAGCCAGAGTCTTAATATTTGAATGAAAGGCTTGAAATTTAGGAAAGGAATAGCCCCAGTGAAAAACCAGTGGGTTTTTTTTTCCTTTTCCTCTGAAATCTGCCACGTTCTGAGGCTCTCTCTGTGCAATCTGTGGATGTTCAGAGCTCTGGATCCACAGAGACCCTGTGCAACACCAGCCTCCATTCCTGGCTGGAGGCAGGACCAGGATTCTCCTGCAGGAATCCCTCTGGATGTGCCAGCAGACCCCAGAGCCGAGGCAGGGGCAGGACCTGGAAGGTAAACAGGTGTGAGGTAGGAAGAGAAGCAGAAATAGCTGAAGAGGCACAGGCAGGACCAGGGAAAATCTGCAGCACAGAGGTGGAAAATTGGTGCTTTTCCACGTGTGATGCCTGCTGAGAGTGTGGGATGGAGCCCAGCACCACCCTGTGCCTCCAGATTCGGCCAAATAAAAGTCTTTATCGGGGGTGAGAACGTCCTGTTGACCTCAGAAACCCCACTATTTGTAGATGCCAGGCCATGGAAGGGGATGAGGACACTGGGATGCTGTTTTCCTCCTCCGGGCTACCTGTGCTCCTGCCCCTGGCATCCTGGGAATGGCTTCCCACTGCCAGAGGGCAGGGATAAATGGGATATTGGGAAGGAATATCCAAGAAATTGGCACTGTGAAACAGGAGACCATCCCTGAAGTTCAGGTGGCCAATCCCTTTCCAAACCCTTCTGTGCTCCCCAGGCTGTCCTGTGCCTTGTGCTCCATGCCCAGGTGTCAGAGATCCTTTATCAAACCTCATTCCTTTATCAGAGCCGTTATCTCTGTTCCCAGCAGCCTCCTCATGGAATCACAGAACCACAGAGGGGTTGAAGGCACCTTGAGGCTCCTCCAATCCCAACCCCTGCTGTGACAAGGACACCTTGCCCAGCCCAGGCTGCTCCAAGCCCTGTCCTGCCTGGCCTGGCTGATTCCCTGGGCTGTCCCTCGGAGTGGATGGGCAGAATTCCTGCCTGGAGAGATCCACGTGTGCAGCTGCTTCTCCCTGGCCTAACAGAGCCCTTGTCCTCTCCCCTGCTTCACTCGTGGTTGCTCTGGGCTGTAGATTTTGGTGGCCACAGGCCAGGAATTGATAATGCAGACAATTAGGCAGGAAAAGTGTATTTATTTGTCCTCTCTGTTAGGTTTTCCCACAGCACTCTCTACAGACCACGAAATGTGAGCAGGGGGAGCCCCCAGTCTTTGCTTTGCCTGAGCAGGATGATTTTTGTGATACAGCACCTGAAAGTCCCCAGATTTCTTTTCTCACAGCTCCACTTCCAATCTGCTGGGCTTCTCCTTGGTGAACCTTTCCTTGTCCTCCCACCACCGTGTCTCCTCATGTTCATTATTAGCAGAGGGAGTGTGAGTCCCACTCCTTCCCTCCCACCCTTCCTGCCAAGAGGTCTCTGGGTTAATTTTCTGGATGTTTAACCTTGAGCTGCTTTTCTTCCCTTGGCTTTGATTCCTTTTATTCAATAATTTATAAAATTATTTTGTGAGGGACGCTCACCAGTTGAACATCCTGTGGAAAGTCCAGATGCTCCAACCTGACTGAGAACATTTCAGGCATCTCCTTCTTCTCAGCTCTGAACTTCCTGATTATTTTTCTGTAATCCACTTTAATTATGAGTCCCTGGCTTCGCAGAGCCAGGGGAATATGGAAATTCTGTGGAAACGTGAGGACCATTCCTGTGAAACCTCTCCAGGCAAACCCATCTGGGGTGGCACATCCTGCCACATTCAGAGGGAGCTGCAGCGCTGCTGGGCTGGGGCTGTGCAGCTCTAATGAGCCATTGCAGCAGCCAGCAGCTCCCTACTGCATTTGCTGCATATTCATGTGGCTTCCTTCCCCTCATCCCAAAATCCTTTCCGGTAGATTAACTAGGAATTCTCAGTTATTAACTGGGAATTCTCAGTTATTCTCTAGGAATTCTCTGTTATTCTCTCAAGTGCTGTGGTGCCCAAGGATGGGCCCGTCCTCCCCAGCTTTGGCTGGAGAGTGGGGCTGGGATTTGGAGAGCTCTTCTCCTCTGGAGCCAGGCTGGGAGAGCTGGGGGTGCTCACCTGGAGAGGAAAAGGGTCCAGGCAGAGCTCAGAGCCCCTTCCAGTGCCCAAAGGGGCTCCAGGAAAGCTGGAGAGGGTCTGGGGACAAGGCCTGGAGGGACAGGACACAGGGAATGGCTGCCACTGCAGGGATAGATGGATATTGGGAAGGAATTCTTTCCTGGAATGGATTTCCCCAAGAAGCTGTGGCTGCCCTGGATCCCTGGAAGTGTCCAAGGCCAGGCTGGACAAGGCTTGGATCAGCCTGGGACAGTGGAAAGTGTCTCTGCCCATGGCAGGGGGTGGCACTGGATGAGCTTTAAGGTTCTCCCAACCCAAACCATTCTGTGATTCTGTGAAATTCATTTTGCCCATCACTCAGAGCTGCCTTCAGATCTGCCTAAAGGCTTCCACTTGGTGCCCATTTCCTAAGACAGCCACTTAATTAGGGGATTGGAAAGAGATGCTTTTAAAGGTCCCTTCCAATCCAAACCATTCTAGGATTCTTTGATCCTATAATTTTCCATGGGGGATAAAAATATTCGTACACAAGGCTTGAAAACCATGATCACACAGAAGCCTTGGGATGGGGGGGACACTGAGGGCTCTGGTTCACACTGGAAGCCACATGGAAGCTTTCAGGGGGCACCAAAAGTCACTTAAAATGAAAAAAACCCCAACTTTGAATTTCTCTTTTTTCTCTTTTTGACCATTCAGAAATGTCCTTCTTTCAACTTAGTGCTCAGCCCTGATAAATACATGGAGCTGAACCTGGGCAGCAGCTTAAAAAAATTATAAATATCTTGGAGTTAGGTTACTTCCAGACCTTTCCATGGAAAGACACAGCAGCAGCCTTGGAGAAACCACTGCCCAGGGCAGGGAACTCACATCCTTCAGCAGAACCACAAGGGGATTAAAGGAGACTGGAGGCTGCCAGCACCAAAGCAGACTGGCTGGGGGCTGGGTGGGGGGGGGGGGGGGGAAGGGGGGGGG
>VZRX01020098.1:33276-50015 GCA_013398075.1 Notiomystis cincta
GGCTGGGAGAGGTGGAGGGGGGGAAAAGGGGGGTGTGTAATTCGAGCTCTTTTTTTGTTACCTCCATTTTACTCAAAAAGAGTGGAAAGGGGATTTTTGCAGCAGGATGGAGCCAGCAGAGCTGTGGCTGAGGGGAAGCCAAGGAATCAACCACGCTGGCATCATGCTGGGACCGTTTTCCTATTGGAAATGAAAAGTGGAGTGAGCCACAAGCTGATTTTGGTTTATTCAAGGCGTTGTTTTCTTGTAAGAGATCTCTGGAGCAGGCCTTGCCCTGCTCCTCATCCTCAGCCTGTCCCACAGCTCCTGCATCAGCTTGGCTGCTAAAAGACATCCAAGGCAAACGAATGAAAAGCTGTGGGGGAGGTTTGAGAGAGCCTTTCCCGTTTCCTTGGCTCTGTTTTGGGTCCTGCCCTTGCCTCACTGCTGTGGGATGGGACTGGGAGTCCCAGAGCACAGGGAGAGAGCTCCTGAGGGCACAGATTTCCAGGGAAAATCAACTTCAGAGCCCTGGGACACCCTGAAAATCACATCAGGCCTCTGAGGGCACTGCAAAAGCAACAGAGGGGCTCCAGGGGTATCCAAACCCTCCCGAGGGGCGCGGTTGGAGCAGGACAAACAGAGCGGGGCTGGTGTCCCTCTTGTCTCTCCCTCTCGCCTCTTCCCTTTCCATCTAGGGAGCACAAAAGCAAACCAAGAGCTGAGAGAACCACAGGGAACCAGAGGGAACCAGAGGGATTCAGAGCCTGAAAAGCAGATGGAAGGATTTGAGGGGCCCTGGTGGCACCAAAATCCATATAGAAGCACGTGGGGTTCACCGTGAAACAGCAGCAGCCTCTGGGGACAGGGGAGGGGCACCAACCCTGGGTTAATTCTGGATGTGGGAGACCTGGTGGGGTTTTTTCAGCCCGAGTCCTGTATCTGTCCTTCCTCCTCCACGTGCTGGCATCCAGGTTTCAGATGGATTTCACAGTGCCTGAGCATCTCGGGAGAATTTCCTGCCGTGGAACGGCAACGTTCCCGTTTCCACCCGGATCTTACAATGCCTTGTCAGTGACAAAACATTCCCAAATCCTCTCATTTATCAAATGGCCAATCCTGTTAACAGCTTAAGGAACATAATTACCTGCAATCTCTTCTGCTATTCATTTTCTGCCTGTACTTCCCTCTCCCTGGCAGCTTCCCAGGAGCCAGGCAGGAGCTGCAGCCTCAGCACTGCAATTCCCTCTGCAGTGGGAATCACGGTGCTCCTGGGGCTTCTGCCTCCCAGTTTGGAGCAGCAGGAAGCAGGTGAGTGGGGAAGGCTCCAGCTGTATGCAGCTTTCCAAGCGTTGGCTGCACTGGAAGTGCTGATCCCTCCGGATGGTGGGAATGTTGTTGGCCGGGATCTGCTTTTTTAGGATGGGAGAAATCACAGCCAGATCTCATGGGATCATGGAATGGTTTGGGTTGGAAGGGACATTAAGGATTAGTCCCATGGGCAGGGACACCTTCCACTATCCCAGACTGCTCCAAATCCTGTCCAGCCTGGCCTTGGACACTGCCAGGGATCCAGGGGCAGCCACAGCTCCTCTGGGAAATCCGTTCCAGGGTCTCTCCGCCCTCCCAGGGAACAATTCCTTCCCAATATCCCATCTCTCCCTGCCCTCTGGCAGTGGGAAGCCATTCCCTGTGTCCTGGCACTCCAGACTGTCTCCATATTTTTTGGGAGCTCCCTAGAGGGACTGGAATGCTGCTACAAGGTCTCCCCAAATCCTCCCCTTCCCCAGTCTGGATTCCCTTGCATTCCCTGACTCCTGGGTGTGGATGGCTCTGGGAGGAGCAGCAGGAGAGCCTGGGGCAGATTTGGGTGCAGCAAAGCAGAACCTGGAACATCAGGGAAGGGCTGAAAATGGGGGCAATCGGGATCAGCTGGAGGCAGCACGAGCTCCTTGTTATGACACTGCTGGAAGGAGCTGATTCCCTGATTTTTTGAGTTCCAGCTCCTGAGACACCTCCCAAAGCCTCCCTCGGCCCAGATCTGGGGGAGCATTGGGAAGAGCAGCGTTTGCAGGCTGCAGCTTTGCTGCCTTCCTCAAAGCTGGGACAGCTCCATCCAAGGAGAGCCCTCCAGGACCACAACAGCTTCCTCCAGAACCAGAAAATTCCCTCAGCTCCGGCCTTGCCTTCTGTGCCTTAAAATCCTGACATCCTCACTGTGTATGAACCAGCCAGGACAAGCCCTGGCTCCTCTCTGTGTTCAGACTTGCCTTGGGTTGGCAAGGATTTTTTTCCTGATTCCTGCTCCCCTCTTCTCTCAGCTATTTTGGATCCTCAGTGTTTTGGATAAATGATACACATTCCTTCTGACACTTTCATATGTTATTTTTAAGCAGGTTTTTTTTATGCTGCTTGCCAACATTTTCTCCTTGCAGTTCTTTGAATTTTGTATTAAAACCCCCCATGAATAAACTGTGTACAAATCACAAGGTCTTTTTTTTTTTTATTTTAAAAGTCAGGCGACATCTTAAGGTATTTGTGGCTTTTCGATCCTAAGATGCTGAATTCAAGAATATTTTGGTCACTATTATAGAATAACCTTTTGTTAAAAACAATTTGAACCTCAAATACTGCCTGTGGCCAGGATTGCCTAAAAAAATTGCTTTTCCTTTTGGAAATAGTTTAATTCATGTCTCAAAATTCAGTCACTCACAGACCAAACATCACCCAGACCCAGAGATTTTGGATGGCTGTGGGCTACTTGCCTGGAGCAGGGAAAGGAGTGGGATAAGAAAGTGTCCAAGTCTTGAGGAGGGATTGAACCCAGCTGGATTCTCTGTGTTTAACAAGATATATATAAGGAGCTGAAGAACTGCAAGTGAATAAACTGTACTTAAAAAAAAAACCTGGAAAAGTGCCCCAATAATAATAATAATAATAACAATAATAAAAAGTAGGACAGCTGTGCTTTTCTAGCAGAACTTGCTATTTCTTTTATGACATTTATCTCAAATCATGCAAACCCTTCAGAGCAGCACTAATGCCCAGTGGAGTTCTCCAACCTAAATGTCTCGTTGTCAGTGCAAGAAACAAAGATAATGGGATTTGAATGCTGGATGCAACAACAGGGGCTGCTTCTCCCTGCTCCAAGTGGGAATGATGGCCCCAAAGAACCTCTCCAGGACAGACTGAAGAGCAGACACCTGAGTTGTGAAGAAATGCCTGAGATCTCAGCTATTTTTCCCCATGATTAGTTTCTTCCTGGAAAGAAAAAGAAAATAAACAAAACCCCACACAAAACAGTTGCATAAAGATGCTGCGATTTCAAAGCAAAATTGGAAAACATTTCTGATTTGCAAATGGCATCTCAGCATTTTCATGAGAATAAAATGCTGCTGTGATGCTGTGGTTAAATATTTCATTCCAGCTCCCTGAACAAACTTAAAATCTTATTAGGAGGCGTTTTGACATAAAAGTGAGCTTCTCTGTGGTGCCCAGAGCTGAGACATCTCCAGCTCCAAGTGCAGCTGCAGGAGCCCTCCGTGCCAGGCAATGATCAAAGGTGCCACCTGTGAGGCCCTGCTTGTCCCCACACCCAGCCCAGGAGGAAAAACACATCCTGGACATCTCCAGGGCTGGGGAAACAGCATGGAAAACCCGTGGAAAACACATGTGTCCAGGGCACTGCTGTCAGAACCCTCCTGTGAAAAGGTTGGGCGAGTTTAGCAAACAGAATTCCTCTGCCTGTTTTTGAATTGTGCTGCAACAAAACCTCTGCCAGCCCTGGCTGCTCCATTTGCTGTGTGGTTTGGGGAGAGGGAAATGCTGGAGAAAGGATTTTGGGGGACAGATGGAGCAGGGAACATTCCAGGAGGGATTTTCCCAAAGCTCCCTGCAACCCCTGTGTGTGCTGCCCTCTGATTTGGGGGGCGGCTTGTGGCATTGCCAGGATGTTCATGGGGTGGGCTGGAGGTAATTCCCAATGAATTCCTGATGTGGGAGCAAGGAGCTGTTGTTCCCCTCCCAGAGGCTGGAGCACAACGCACTTGGGAGCTGCTGGCTCTGCTCTTCCCAAGAGTGGGTGTTTGACCCCAAAATAGCCATTGCTGCCATGCCCCCAGGATTTGGGACTGCTGGAGCCACTGTTGGAGCTGGAATGGGGATGCTGAGCAGGATTCCCAGTTTTCTGTGTTCATTCCATTGCTCCTCATGGTTCTGTGCCATGCTGGTCCTGCTGGGGCTGAGGTCCCCAGTGCCACCCCAATGGTGGCAGCTCTCCTGGAGTATCTGAGGACCTGTTTTGGGACTCTGAGCATCCCAGTTCCACTCCCCACGCCCCTTGGATGCTCCTTCTGGTGCCTCTCTGCCCTCAGCACACCCTGCTCTGTGGGGGGAGCTGGGCTGAGCCTGCAGAGCCAAACCTGTGGGTGGGGGTGTCCCAGGGCAGGACAGACTGCAGGACACGGGAGGTGACAGGGCTTGGCTCTGCTGGCTCCTGCACGTGGCTCACACGACCCTGGGAGTGCCCCAGGCTGGGGTAGAGGGGAAAGGATTGCTGGGCACGGGTCAGGAGTCCTGGGGACTGTGTCCAGGTCTGGGCACCTCAGGAAAGACTTGGAGGGGCTGGAGCATGTCCAGGGCAGGGAATGGAGCCAGGAAGGAGCTGGAGAATTCCTGAGGGAGCTGGGAAAGGGGCTGAGCCTGGAGCAAAGGAGGCTCAGGGGGGACCTTGTGGCTCTGCACAAGTCCCTGACAGGAGGGGGCAGCCGGGGGGGTCGGGCTCTGCTGCCAGGGAACAGGGACAGGAGGAGAGGGAACGGCCTCAGGCTGGGCCAGGGGAGGGGCAGGGTGGAATCAGCAGGAATTTCTCCATGGAAAGGGTGATCAGACCTTGGAACTGCCCAGGGAAGTTTGGAGTGCCCGTCCCTGGAGGTGTCCAAGGAAGGGCAGGAGGTGGCACTCGGTGCTCTGGGCTGGAGACAAGGTGGGGATGGGGCACAGCTTGGACTGGATGGGCTGAGAGGGTTTTTCCAACCTCAGGGATCCCAAAATTCTCCCCCTAGGGCTCTACCCAGCCCCCAGCCAGCCTCACAGAGGCTCTGGAAGCCCCAGTGTGTCGCTGAGCAGCTTAACCAGCTCTTGCTGTGTGCGAGTGAGGCCCCATCCTCACGCAGGGAGGGTACGAGCAAGTGGAAATCAGGGCTTATGTTTGCCACTGATAAATGTATTAATCTTTGGAGCAGAATTTCAACTACAACCCTTTTCCAGGCACCTCCGCGCTCCCTTATTTTGCAGGCCTTGTAAGGGAATGTGATTTTGCCTTTTAACTGGAGTGTATCTTATGCTAAGCAGTGAGATTAAGCGGAGGGATCCAAAAGAAGTTGCTGAATGGCAGAATTGCCTTTATAAATAACATTAATAATTTATCCGATCCAGGGGTTTTTTGGGTAAATGAAATACCTGCCTCTGTATAAAGCCCACTGAATAGGAACACATCTCTGCTTTTATGAGGCTGGGATTAAAGAAGGGAAATGCTAAGGGGCTTATCTTCGCTTCAATTTGCAGCCCTTCCGGCTAATGGCAAACTCATTTAAGGAGCTGCTGTGTTTGTGCCAGCTCTGGCTTTGTTCTCGTTGCTGGAGCTTGGCTGCATTTCCCACCACGGCGCTGGGGAGAGCTGAGAGGAAGCACTTTGTTTTCCTGACCTCGGATTACCAGACAAAAGCCAGCAAGAATCGTTTTCCTCCCTGTCCTCCCTGTTCTGGGCTGGGTCGGGACCCTCCGTGTGGGGCTGGATGAGCCCGAGGAGCATCTGTGAACGTGTGCTGGGATGCCCCGAGTCCTCCTGCACCAACAGGCGTGAAATGGCAGCGTTCACCCTCCCCAAAGTACACGAGCTGTCACTTCTCAGCTTTTCTTTCATGCCCGGTGAAAATCGATCGCTTCAAAGTTCACTGAAGGTGAAGGCAAGGTTTTCCAACCTCTGGAAAGGAGAATAGCAAAAATCAGCAGAAAATAAAAAAAATAAAAAAAAAACCCGCTCTGAATAATTCCAACTAGGCAAGGGAAAAGCAATTTGCTCCTAGTTATTCCTCAGACAAAAGTATGAATATAAAAAATCAGCTATTTACCCTGCCTGGACTGTTTGCATGAGGTTTGTGCCATTCCAGCTTTGCTTCACCGACCCTCAAAGACCTCATCACCAGATCCTCGAGGCATTTAAAGAAATCAGGGGGCTTGGGGGATTATTTTTATTTTTTTTTTTTACCATCAGCAGGGCCCAGAAGCAGAGAAAACAAAAGGGGTCCTAAATGTGACCCAAGCTGCTGCCCGTGTGTGCACTGACCTGGATCAGGCTCTGACCGACCCCACCAGCAAGGAAATTTCACCCAAAATAATGCTCCGAGCTCTGTGCTTTGCATTCAGAGAGCGAGGCTGCGGTGGAGGCAGGTGGGAATTTACAATCTGCTTTAGCAAAACCTCAGATTGTCTTTAGCTGGGTGTTTAAAGGCAGTTTTATGTCACCCACATCTGCTGCTGCCCAGGCGGGCCCGCAATCCCCAGAGCTGCGCTGCTGCAGCGAGGACAGCAAACAGAAAGGGAGATGGAGACCTCCTAAGCTTTATCAAACCCCACCAAAAAGTCAGGAGATTTGGGGATTATGCCGTGTAATTACATTACCTGCAGAAAAAAGTTGCCTGAGAATTTCCTGTCTTGTGTTGCCAGCGCTTTTCAGCCATTAGTAACACACAACTTCCCATTGTCTTTTCCCGAGGCACAGATGGGCTAATTTTCAGCTACCTGATAATTACACATTGTTTGAAACTATATCAAAAGCTTCCACTCCTGCAATCCTGCAGCAGCCATCCCTGCAGCTCCCAAAATCCCTGGCTGGGATGTGCTGGAGTCCCCATCCCTCAGTCCATCTGTCCGTCCAGGAGTGGAGCTCCAGAGCCTCCCCGTTCCCATTCGGGTTTCCCAGGCTGTTTTTGTAGGGATTTGCACCTTTTCCAAACGGGTTGGAGTCACTGAAGCTCCATCAAAAGCGTCTTCCTGGCCCCATGCCAGCATCCCAGGTTAATGTGGGATAATGCTACATCAAGATGGCTCTGCTGAAACCCTCACGGGGAAAGGAAGGAGAAACCAACACGAAAGGCTGGAAATGAGCACAGCAAAGGTTTAAAAAGGGCAAAGCTGGGGATTGCCAGGCTGGAGAAAGGCAGGATGGACAGGAAGGGTGACAGCCTTGGCTCTAGAGCCAAGCTTGGGGCTGCCCGACCTCCTTGTTCCCTGATCCTGCCCTCTTCAGGAGGGGTTTCTCCACCAGCTGAGCTCTGATTGGATTTAGGGGGTGTTTTTTTAGTGGGAAAATGCAAGTCCTCCTCACTCGAGTGTTTTCTGCTCCCCATCATCAGGTCCTCCTGTTCCCTTATCAAAGAAGGAAATTAAATTGAGTTGACATGACTGGCTCTTGACAAACCCATGTTCTTTGATTTTTATTCATCCTTTTACAAGTTGCTCATTTAAGCCTTTCCTCCAGCCTCTTTCAGGGAATTTAGATTAAGATGATTATTCAGGGTTTTCTCTCTAACTTTTTTTTTTTTTTTAATTTTAAGTATCCTCTTCAAAGAGAGGTGCTTCTCTCATCTCCAGGGACCTCTGCACCTCCATCAGTTTGGAAGATAACCACCAAGGGTTCAATGTTGCAGGGTGCTTTTCATCAGATCCTCTCATTTTGAATACATTTGACACATCCAAACGGCTCCAAACTCCTTCCCTTCCTCTGGCCTTCCCCACAGCTCCCTTCAAAGCTGTTTCGTTAAGTTTCATCCACAATTAACCTTTGGATAAGGACTGAAGCAGTGGAGGTGCTCGGAATGCTCAGTCTGTTCTCCCTCCCCAGACATTCAGGGCCCTCCACATCTTCCTGTCCTCGTTTTACATCTGATTTATTTGCAGGCCCTTCTGGTTGCCTCCAGAACCTCGTGAGCAGCTCCCACTGTGTGAACCTGTATTATCCCTCCTTTTTCCCCCCAGGAACGTGCCTGTTCCCACTCTCCACACGATTCTTCCCAGCTTCCATCTAATTATGCTCCTTATCAGCTTTCCCGGGAAGCAGTTTGTTGTTGTGCCCCATCTTTGGTGTCTGCTGGGAGCTGCCAGTTCTCCCGTGTTCCTTACTGCACATCCCCATCCAGGAGAGCTCCTCCAGCACAGCCCCCATGGCTGCCAGCCGCTCCTTATTTTGTTATTTTCCCTCATCCCGCCTCAGCGTGCTGGTGGGAGGAGACCTTCAGGTGATCCAAAGCTTCTCCCATTCCCAAATCTCCTGGCATGTGAGTTAAGGACCGGCTTGATAACGCTGCAGAACCGAGGGGAGGGGGTGGCTGGAAGCTCCTGAGGTCCTGCTGGTGGTGACCCTGAGCAGAGAAGGTGTTCCCTGGGGGAAGAAGATCCAGGATTGACCCATTTTTCCATGGGGAAGTGAGGCTCTGCAGCGGGACCCTCCCCTCAGAGCCTGGCATCTCCTGTTCTCCATTCACATGGAGATGGGATGGAAAAGCAGCTCGTGGATCTTCATCCCCTTCACATCCTTGGATCCCCACTTCCACATCCCCGTTTTTGGCGTCACTGCCTCCCGCTCCTGGCCCAAACATCTTTTTGTGTCTCCTGTGGCCGCCTGGAGCCAAGAGCCCCTGGGAAGGCTCTCCCAGAGGGAGGAATTCCAGGTGCCCTCGGGGGACGTTCCACGCCCGGCTCCCTGATGTGCCGAGTCTCGGGTTTAACAAACGCTCTCCCCCCTCGCTCCTCGCCTCGAGTAATGAAAGCAGCGCGATAAAAGCCGGGGCCAGGGAAGGTTGTTAAAAAATCACTTGCAAATTAACGCGAGGACAAAGTGTGTGAGTTAATATCGTCTAAAGACCCTTGAAAGCAGCGCTGGCGCGTGCACCCTCCGAGCACCGACATTCCCAGGCACAACTACACTGGTAAACCGAGCCCAGGGGGCTTGATTAACAGGAAATTTTCAGAATGCCAATTAGAGCAAAGTTTACCGAACAAATTGTTTGCACTTGTACCCTAGAACCATCATGAATTTTAATTCTGCATGGATTTATGTGGCTGAAACAATAATTAAAGATACATGAACGCCTCACGTTCAGGAGAATCCCCCAGGGTTGTGCTGGAGTTTTGGGTGGGGAAGGGGGTGAGGAGCCTGTTTGGGCAGGAGCTGCTCTCTCGTGGGGGGACATGGGGTGGAGAAGGCTTTTCCCTCTGGAAATGAGCAGTTTTCCAAGTAGTGAGCTCCCGGATTTGTGCTGCATTTTGTCTTTGATTCCTTTTTTCCTCTCTTTTTTTTCCTTCTTCATTTCTATAATCTGACAAAGAATGATGTGTGGGATGTTTTCCCAATAAACAACAGCTTGTCTTTTCCTGCCTCCTGTTTTTGGGGTGTTAAATCAGCTCCTTGGCTCCCCCAAAACTGGAGCCTTGCCTCTCCCTGCAGCCTTGGAGGGTGCATGGGAATCTCGTTTCTCCTGATCCCTGCTCCTGCTCAGGCACTTCCAGGTTTGGATGTGGGGGAAGGGTGTATGGAAATCCCTTTTCTCCTCATTCCTGCTCCTGCTCAGCCATTCCCAGGTTTGGGTGTGGGGCAAAGGCAAATGGAGATGGATTCCTTTTTCCCTGATCCCTGCTCAGCCATTCCCAGGTTTGAATGTGGGGGAAAAGTACGTGGAGATCCCTTTTCTCCTCATTCCTGCTCAGCCATTCCCAGGTTTGGATGTGGGGGGAAAACACCTGGGGATCCCTTTTCTCCTCATTCCTGCTCAACCAGTCCCAGGTTTGGATGTGGGGGAAAGGCAAATGGGGATGGATCCCTTTTCTCCTGATCCCTGCTCAGCATTCCCAGGTTTAGGTGTGGGGGAAAGGCCTGGAATCCACAGGGAGCAGCTCTGCCTCCGGGAGAAGTCACAACCAGCGTTGTGATGTAAATGTGTGTCTTCATTTGAATTCCTCTCCCCCTCTCCTGGTTGCTGGTAAATAAGTTACACGTATTTTTAGAAGAAGTTATTTTCTGTCACTGCACTTTTAAATGTCAAGCTCCTGGAGAGGAGTCTTCAAGAGACTTTAAGGTCAGTCAGGCTTTAAGGAAGAAATACAGGTAGGGAAGAGCAGCAGTGGTCAGGCTTTGGTCCAGCCCAAGCCTGGAAAAGCAGGAGCATCCCACATGGAACTGACAGCCTGGGGCATTGCTCTCCCTGCCCCTTGGTTATGGAAAAATGGAAAACATGGACCAAAAAACCCTGGATGAAAGTTCTGCGTTGTGCTGGTTGAGGAGCCCTGATGAATAATTCATCCCCACAAAGGTCGGCCTACAAATGATTAATTAACCTTAAGAGAAGTTGTCCTCGTTGGCAATATCCACTGTCCTGAACAGCTTTGTCATGTCTGCTTGGGACATTTAAAGGGGATTATTTGGGAAAAGGATCGAGGCACCTCGGAGCAAACAGAGAGGGGCCAGCACCAGCCATGGGGGGCCCAGGGCTCCTCAGGCTTTCCTGGGCCACTGTGGGGTAAACCAGGCTCAAGCACGGCTGGGTCTGCTCAGAAAGGGCTGGGAAGGTGCTGAAATGGCAGGGAAAACAGTTCAGCATGTGTTTTCCTGCTTTAAAGCAGGAGTGTGGCTCTCCTGCTGGGAATGCCGCTCCCGGATCTCCCGCTGGGACCAGCGGCTGTGGGGACAGTGGGCAGGCAGGGCTGGCAGCAGCCAGTTCTCACCTGCATTTATTAATAAAATGCTCCTTAAAAGCTCTTCCAGTGTCTGGAGTCATCCCTGGCTGATCCCTGGATGTCAGAATCTGTGGCTGCTGGGGACCCCTCAACCCCTCTGCCCCTGATTCAGGCTCCAGGAGAGCCCCCAACTCTTGCCAGGGTCACTTATGATGCTGATTTTGATTTATTTTAATTAATGTTTTATTTTGGCAGAGACAGTGACTGAAGGCTGGGCCTCCTCAGAACCTCTCTTGGACACGTGCGTGCGTGGAAACTTGGTCTACATCAGAAAGTTTCTGTTCCTCCAGCTCCCTCTTCTTCCTTCCTCTCCCAAATCCAGCAGGACACCGGGCTCTTCTTGCACTGAGAACAATTTACCCTCTCCTCTGACACAGTCCCGACATTGCAAAAAGTTAAGTTGATTTATTCTTGCCCTTTTTTTAATCCATAAAGTGGCAAAAGCAGCACGTTCACACCTGAGTACTCCCTGTGCTGAAGTGGGGGGGTTTCCCAAATGTTTCAGCTCAACTCCACTGCTTCCAGGAGCAGAGGGATCACAGAAAGCACAGGAAGAGTCAGGAGGAAAGCACAGCAAAGAATCACGCTGTGAGCAGTTGGGTTTAGCTTTGTTGAGCGGGGCTGGAGCCCAGGAGAGATGTCTGAGGTGGGTGTGGAGCCTAAGCTGGGTCCAGTGACCCATACTGGTCATATTGGTCACTGAACTGGGCATTTTCAAATTGAAAGGGAAAATTAGGTTGGATATATGGAAGGAATTGTTCCCTGGCAGGGTGGGGAGGCCCTGGCACAGGGTGCCCAGAGCAGCTGTGGCTGCCCCTGAATTCCTGGCAGTGTCCAAGGCCCGGGATGGGTGGGGCTTGGATCACCCTGGGACAATGGAAGGTGTCCCTGCTCATGGCAGGGGTGGGATGAGATGATTTTAAAGGTCCCTCCCAATCCAAACCATTCTGGAATTCCCTGATTCTGCACAAACACCTGGGGGATGCTGATGGACCCTCTGGGTTCAACCCAGAAATGATGGAGAGCTCACTCACAGCTTGGTGTCCCCACTAAGCTGCTGAACCACCGAGTTTTCCCCACCTGTCTGCCCCTCTCCCACATCTCCTGGCCGCCACATCCATGCAAAACCCCTCCAAACCTGCTGGAATTCGGAGCACTGGGGTCATGGGCACCATCCAAGTGGCATCAGAGCTGCAGAACCCACTGGGTCTGCTCTGCCTGGTGTTTCTTCAGCTCAGGCATCTCCTGCAGCTCCAGCTTTAATCCCCATCTTTCTGTATTTGTAGGGTTTTTTTGGTTTGTTTTATTTTTTTTTTTTAGAAGCATGGAAATGATTTACAACACTTCACATTGCATTTTTTTAATCCCTCAAAATGAAAACAAATCTTTCCCCGACTTTCCCCGATTTCAAGGCCTCGCTTTTGTTCAGCTCTCACCGAAAAAAAAATATGGGTGGGAGAAACTCCTAAAATCCCCAACCACTGGAAAGAAAATTGGTATTTTTCCAAGTTAAGTACTCTGACAGAGAGAACATACATGTTTAATTTGAAAATGTTGATTCCAAATGGATTTTTTGTTTAAAAAAAGCTTTCCTCAAGCAAGTCAATATTTGTAATCAAATTGAAATTTCCTCTGGGAATTATTTATTTTCATGAGGTCTAATTTTTGCGAGGGAAAAATTCTATGCAGGAAGGGTTTAAGGCTCTTTAAAGCAGCTTTAGGAATCTGGGAGATGGGAGGGGGCTGAGAAATCCCACTCAGGCTGAGCCCACTTGCCTTTGATGAGGGTGAGCTGATGAAAGAGTTTAAAGTGACTCTTTCTTCTTTGAAAAGGGAGAAGAGTGAGCAGTGAGGAAAGGGCAGGAATTGGAAGGGAGGAGACATCCAACACCGCTTCCCGCTCACTCCCCTCCTTTCTATTCCTTGAAAGTCAAGAATAAAGAATCCACGTGGCATGGGATTCCCCTTGGAAACGTTGGACATCAAAGTGAGGGACCTGAGCCAGACTTGTGGGGCTCCTGCATGGCCAGAGGGGATGAGGGGCACTTTGGGGAGGTGTGGAGCTCCCCTGCCCTTACCTGGCACCTGCAGCAGGAGAGGAAGATGTGCAGTGAGTTCATCTGCCTGCAACAGACGAGCTGAGGGTGGCAGGTCCCTGGCCACCACAGGTCTGTGTCCACCACAGGTCCCTGGCCACCACAGGTCTGTGTCCACCACAGATCCCTGGCCACCACAGATCCCTGGCCACCACAGATCCCTGGCCACCACAGATCCTTGTCTATAAAAGTCCATATCCACCACAGGTCCCTGTCCACCACAGGTTCATGTCCACCACAACTGTGTGTCCACCACAGATTCCTGTCCTTCAGGGAAAATTCACGTCACAACCTCAAGATGATTTTCCTGCAGAATTTGTGTCCATTTTAGAGCAATTGGGGTTAATGATGTGCATAATTTACATTATTGTGCTTTTTTTTTGGATTATTATAAATTGCCTGCTTTCATGTTTCTCTTCATGATGATGCTCTGGGAACACAACAGAGTGGGAGGAAAACAACAACAGTGCCCTGCAGTGTGAGCCTGGAACTCAGAGCCAGCATTCCTGGGCTCCAGACACTCACAGGAGCACGTGGCACATCTGAGGCAACTGCCAACCTGCAGGTTTATTGGGAATGGGAACAAGGTAATCCAGGATTTCTTTGCTCTCCAAGAAGGAGGCAGGGGCTGGTCCTCAGCATCTCCTGACACTGCTCCTCCACCTGCACCCACAGGCTGGGGTTTTGGGGAGCAGGATTTCCCTCCTCGCCCCCAGGCTGTACCTGAGGAGATGGGGAGGGGTTGACTCCAGTTTTGCTGTAGCTGGAGGGGGATAAGGAGGCTCCAAGTTGTGGTGGCTCCAGGCACAGTTCCTGGGCCATCATGGGTGGCTCCTCTCCACATACCCTCAAAGCTTCCCAAACATATCCTGATTATTTTCCAGCTCAAACTATTCCTTCCCTTCCCAATCTTGCTGGCTCAGCCCCTTTTCTGACAGACTGGGGTGAACTGATCACCAAACAAAACCCCTTTTCCAACCAGCAGGCCCTGATTTTGTTGCTGTGCCCACACACAATCCCTGCCTGGGCTTGTGTGGGGTAAGGCCCTGCTGAAAATATCTGGGGACTGGCAGGAAAATTATCAGAGTGATTGGGGTGATTAATCTGGAGTTGTTGAAGACCTTTTTAAAAGATGCCCTAAATGTGTTGCAAAAAGCCACGCTGATCACAAAAGCAATGAAGAAATGCACCTTGATGAGATAAGAGGTGAAAGAAGCAATAAAACCAAATAAAGTAACCTATATAAGAAATGGGATAAGAGCAAGCTGACAGCAACAATCCCTGGGCAGAAAACAAGGGATGCAAACAGGGCCTGACAAGAACCTGAGCTGGGAAAAGAGCCTCAGTGGAGATGGAGAGGTGGTTTCCCAATCCAGTGTTTGGACTCCCAGGTGTCCCCTCAATTCCTGCGAGGAGGGAGCACGGCAGGGCTGCTCCAGAGGATCTGTAGGGGTTATTTTAAATGGAGAATTCCCAGTTTGGACAATACTGAACTGGTTATGGAATACTCCTGCCTCTCCTCAGATAGGGATTTGTAAAATAAATATGAAATCCAAAGCTTGGAACCCAAGCTCTTCAGCTGGAAAGGATTCTGACCCACCTGGTTTAGCCTTCCTGTCTCTCCTGAGGACATGGAAAAACTCCTTGTGGGGTTTTCCTGTCATCCAGAGGACTGACTTCCCTGGCAGGACCCAGACCTGTTGTGTTCAGGGTTTGGAGCACATCCAGCATTTCCCAGGACAGGAATATACAAGGCCATCGTGGATGCTGAAAATTCCCTCCTCAGGGTGCCTGGAGCTTTGGCTGCACCTGCAGTCAGCCAGGCACCATGGAAGGGAGATGGGAGAGATCCCTGCTGCCCTCAGTGGTCTGTCCACAAAATGGGGATTTCCTGCTTGTTTTAAATAGTTTTGCTCTATCTGAGGTTTGGATCCAGATTTCTCCAGGAAAAGGCCTGGGAGGAGGGGAGGGGTTCAGGGTCTCTTGTTTCCAGCCTTGGGCAGAGGAGTGGGAAAGATCCCCCTCAAAGAGCCAAAATCCTGGGAAGCTTCAGTCTCTGCTGGCATAGAAACCAGGAAAACATTGACTTCCAGGGGAAATGCAAACACTAGGAACTTCCAGTTGGCCAAAATCCAATAAAACCTGGCCTCTGATGAACTGCAGCCTCCACACTCTCAAACAGCCCCTGCTCAATATTGGTACTGCAGTCGTTCCCCTTGGAGGGCTGGAGGAGCAGCAAAGCCTGGAGCTCCCAGGGATGTTCCATTCCCAGCATTTCTGTGCCTGTTCCCAAGTGCAAATCCCACAGGGAGAGCCCCAAATTGTGGATTTGGGGTTATCAGAGCACCTGAACCTCCTCAATTACAGAAAATACAGAGTGAGACACAAAGGAATGATCTTTCCCAGCAGGATGGTCCTTTCCCTCAGGCTGGTTTTCAATCTTAGAACCCCCCTGGGAAAAGCCTCTAGGAAAAGCCCCTTTCCCTGCCTTTGGAGCAGGGCAGATACCCCAGGGAATAAACATAGAGTCAGAAATAATGGGAAACTTTTGGGGAAAAAATAATCTGAATTTGATGATAACAAAAAAAAAAAAAAGGAAGAAATGGAAGCTTCTCTGCAGAATTCCTCACCTCCCAAGCCAAGGATTACACCAGACCTCAGCCCTGTTCAGCACTACAAATATATCAACAATTTATTACCTTGTTCCCTGGATTACTCCAAGCTTTTTGGAACCAGTCTAAAGCACAGGCAAATCCATTAAAAAATTGATTCCTTGTATTTCTTGATACGTGCCTCTGACTCGAGCCCCTTCTCTGTCAAAGCCTGACTACAGCAAATTCACCCTTTGCCTATCCTTTCCCCAGCGAGGTGTTATGGACATTTTTTGGGATTTATCCCTCATCCTGCCCTTGAGTGTCCTGGAGCTGTGGGGTGGGAGGTGCAGCTGCAGCTCCTGGGAATGGGGGATAAAGTTCCTTGTGCCTCCAGCCCAGCACTTCCAGGCAGGATCTCCCTGGCTCCAGCTCTGAACCCACAGGCTGTGGGGTGCTGTGGGTTACACTGGGCTCCTTGTGCCCAAATTTGGGCCTGGAGCAGAGCTCCTCTCTCTGTGGGGTTTATCCCGAGCTCTGGCACTTCCCCATCCCAATTCCACAACCAGAGATCTGCCTCCTTTGGGTGCTTCAAATCCAAAAGGGAAGCACAGCCGGGGCTGGGTCAGGCACTGCACTTTTCCCAAGGATTCTGAAAGCAGCCTACAACAATCACCACTGCCAAACACCTCAAAAATCACAGAATTTCACCTGGTTCCTGAGCTGCAGGAGCACAGGGCACAGTGTTCCCAGCCCAAAGCTCCCTCCTGCAGCCCTGGCTTTGCTCCGGGGGTGTTTGGTGTCCCTCCAGCCATTCCCACTGTTCCACAGTGTTCCAGGAACAGTGAAGCCCTGGGAATGTGCCAGTGCCAAAATCCTCCAGCCCCAGGGTGTGGTGCCAGCGGGGTCAATCCCTTCTCCAGCAGGGCAGGGACCCTTCCAGGCCAGGTCACTGCCCAATTAGGCTGAGATTAAGCACAGCCTAAATAACTTCTGGGAGCTGGACTCCAGCTGATCACACTGGAGGCTGTCACTGCAAAGTCCAGGATTGCAAAAGGTCCCTTCTCACCCAAATAAACTCCTAGTAAAGCAAATCCTGCCAGGAATTTGTCATCCCTCTCCTGGAGCAAAGCATTCCCAGCCTGGCCGAGAAAGGACAGAAGTGCTGTGCTAGAAGGAAGGACGAGCCTGGGAAAGAGATCCCACCTGGATTCCTGATTCCAGCTCTGGGGGCCACAGCTCAGGAAGGACGTGGAGCAGCTGGAGCAAATCCAGAGGAGGC
>VZRX01020100.1:0-41636 GCA_013398075.1 Notiomystis cincta
GTGTCCAAACCGGCACACACCCCCATTGGTTATAAAATCTTCTCTTCCTGTTGGAAGAAAGGGCAACTTATATGCCTAATGCCTTCAGTGTTACAAGTAAAGGTGAACCAAAGTGCAGCTTTAATACACATCTGTTCTCTTGGTATTTTCACGTTGAGTATAGCATTGTCACACTCTGCGTTTTCTATTTATCCCTTTAAAGGATGGGAGATTAATTAATTTGGGAAGCTTAAGTTCAGCCACACACTGTTCACATTCTTTTCTTGTTGTTGTTAAGTACTTGACTTCTCTGTAAAGGCAGTAATGTGTTCAGCTTAAATGCTATTACAAGTCCTAGAGCAAGCCCTTTTCTGTAAGTTCAGAAGCTATTTCTTTCTTTTTGTAAATTGAGTTCTCTTCAGAATATACATTTTATAGGCATGAAAGGAGACCTGTAGAGCAGTGACTGTTGGCTTTATGAGTAGTTTTTCAGAACAGTGGTTTCATTAAAACTATTACCAAAGTAGGGAAGAATTTTTTTGTTGTTTTCCCCCCTCAGCTCTTAAATTAATTTTATAAATCCTAGATGAAATACAATGAAGCTTCCTAATCTTCAGTGTGAACTTCTTCAGAGGTACAGTAATAGCTTACCCTCTGGAGCTTTTGCATAAAGCATGAAAGCCCAACATCATGCCCTTGGTTTGCTTGAGCTGCATCAAAGTTTAGCTCAGTCTTTTTACATGCCTGGTGGTTAGACAAGCCTTCTGCATACTGGTTCTTCTATACAGTATTGTGCTTAGAGGCTTTGAAAGGCACTTTTTAAAGCTTATACTACTGCATTTGTAGGTATCTGGCTACAGCATAGTCCCTCTTCCCTGTTTATGTTTGTTACACTTACCAGCTGGTGAGTGAATTTGTATATATTTTTCCACTGTCCTTGGAGAAAGATATTGGATGTGTCTCAGTCTGTTTATATCTAATTTAGATATATGACCTTCTAAACCACCAATATTATCTTGTTAGCATGGTGAAAAACTTCCACGCTATAGGATATAAGCTGATAGATCTTCAGCCCTACATGTTCTCCTCTGGTGTGTGTTATCATTTTCTGAACATTTGAATGCATTAGACAGCATACAGAACATTAGGAAAAAAAGAACAAAGTGAAGTGTCATTAAATTTTTTCCAAATGGCTTATTGTGTTTTCTCTCTTCTTGGAACAGTATGGTAATAAACTAATAATTTATGATTGTAGTTCAATGAAAATCTTAATTTCAATGAGTCATTTCAAATTTCAATGAGTCAGTCCTCACAAAAGTCAGGAAGCCCAAGACATTGATCATTATAACTTTATAAATCATTAAATTTCATTTATTCAGGGGAATCACATATTTTCATGTACTGAAGATCTTTGCTCCACATTATGTTTAACAATAATCCTCTGTATACTTTCCTTCTCCTACAGATTTTACCATTCCAACAACTGCAAATCCTCAAGAGAAAAAGATTTTACTTACTGGTGATAAGTCACTGGGAGATCAAAGAATTTAAATAATTTGCTCATGATGGCAAAATGTAACAAATATTTATTTTGAGTACTTCTTCTTTGAAGTACTTTGACTTAGTGTCATTTTCTAATCACTGTTAGTATTTCCAGTAGAAATCTAAGGGCTTGGATTTCATAATACATGAGAACATGGATTTTTAACATTAGTATTAATCATGTATCTAAAAGTTAAAGGCAGAATAGACAATGTAAAAAAATAAACAAGGCAAGGGATTTTGGGATATACAAAGTCCTGACATGACTTTGAAGCATGTTAGAGCAAACCAGCTTTCAGTTCTGTCAACAGTGTTAACAAAGTTAATACTAACTGTTCATTTCAAGCTTCCTGATCACTTTGGGAGAGATATTTTAACAGATGATCAGCTGTAGTGGTGGTCTGGGAGGCTGAAATAATTCATGTGAAACTTACTACAAAGATGTGAATAAAAAACACCTAATAATTAGATCACGATACTTTTTCAGGATTTCTTTGCCCACCTTTGTAGTAATATATGATTTATTAATAAACATGACTATATCCCAGTATAATAATAATAATAGATGTGTGTGCTGTGGAAATCAGTTTGTCTTCCTTAGGTAATACTAATATATGCTTTGTTTCCAACTGTAAATTTTAATTAAGATGGAAGAAAGGCTGGATGAAGAAGATAAAAGTTGAAGTTGAAAGCCAGAATTGAAGGAGAAATGGAATTTGGTGATAAATGAAATGAAGAGCACATGCAGCAGAAATGTTTTAATAGATATTATGAAGTATACAACACACAGATTGAGGCGATACAGTCAAATGATTTAGCATACGTGACTCATGCATCTGGAAGAAAATTACTCTAACAGGTAACAGGTATGAAAAACAAGTAAAAATTGAGAAATTTCGAAACATGGAGTTTCTGTCTTTGCTCTCCTGATTGAAGGGACAGTCTTTTGAGTTTCGCTCCTCAGAGACCTGATTTAGCTGGTTTGTAGTCATGAAATTATTAATAGCTGCACAAACCAAGGATGCAAAAAAAGCATATTAAAGTTCCTAAATGAGCTAATTTTAAGTGTCATTCCTGAAACTTCTGGAAATTAACTCAGATTTTATTGCTCAAATTTTTAAAAATTAATAAAGTCAGGAATCTGAAATTATAGGATGCTGCAGAAATGCTGGCACAGCAAGATGAAAACGTTCTTGTTTAAAGACCAAAACAAATACAAGTAAATAGAAACCTGATAAAGATAGGATTTTTTCTAGATGTCTCCAGAGAAATTACCTGGAAGAAATAATTAAAATACTCAATTGAATACAAGAGGAAAAGAAAAATATACCTTGCTAAAAGTTTCTGAGGTCAGGAACTAGTACTGTGGCTGTATGAGTCCAATTTTACTTGCAAGTCAAGATGTAAATAAATGAACATAATTAAGTGCAGCTTCTCTGGTTTGACTAACTCCTGTGATGGTGTACTGCAACCATAAGTGCAAATTAGAAACTACTGCTGAATGTTGTGCTTTCATATTTTTCTTCTCTGTTCTTTTGTGTTACAATATCATATGCATGGTACTAGAAAGTACATTGTTATTCCCCAATGCCAGGTCAATTGAAAATAATTAATAAATACCTAAATACCTTGTTTACAAAGAATACAAATGTATGCTTTGTGGATTTCCATGGAAACTACCTGGAAAAGCAGTTACTATACTGAGAAATATACTGAGAATCAGAAACAGTTTTTTTAGAAACATGAAATCAGTTGCAGTTTTTCAGACTCATGTGGTCATGTCTCTTTGTACATCAGCTGATATGCACTCAAGTATAATCAGTTTTACATGTTTCAGTCTGTTGTTAAATGCTTTATGACCACTGAAACACCTTTGTGATATGCAGAATGCATCCAACTGTGAGACAAGTGTCATAATAAAGGGCTAGTCAAGGGACTTGACCTCTTGCTTCTTTCCCAGAAAACCAAACTGCCACTGCAAAGTAAGCAGGGTTGGCTTTGTGTGTGTGGATCTGGGATATTTTTTCTTGTTTATTTATCAACTGGGTATGGTGTTGGCCCTGGGAATACAATCAAAAATCGTTCAATCTTTCTAAAAATGTATTCTACAATGTAATACAGCTCAGTTACACTTTCTTGAATGATAAATTAAAAACTCTGCAGAGTTCTAAACAAGCTGAAAGCTCCCCCTGCTGTTTCAGAACATTAGGAGATGACTCATCCCTTTGGATTTTTTATTTGAAAGAAAAGACAAGATCAAATGCTTTAAACAAGCTAATGGTCAAAAAAAAGTTTATTTCAGTGATGACATTTTCAGCTGATGAAAAGCAGAAAATGATATGTATGCATTAGTATTAAATTACTGTGAGAATCATGACAGAAAGAAAGAAGCTCTTTCAGTTAAACTAAATGAGGAAAAATGTTAACCATAAAATCCTTTTTTTCAAATTGCACCACTACTTAACATGGGAAGGAATATTCAAAGTATTTGAGTCATTTATTGTTAAGATTATACATGTATTCTGGTTAAGGACAATTATCAATCTCTGTAGATTACACTTTTGAGAATATTGGGTCATTTATTGTAGCAATACTGTATTCTGTAAATAATATTTGGACACAATCAGAGTTATAACTGTCCTCCTGTCTTCGTTACTGTGTTGAAGAAAAGCATATACATATGTGAGATAGATGCCTTTCTACCATTCTGCATATGAACAATGTGCTCCTATTATCCATTAAATTCAACAATCATGTGGAGGGATAAGTACAACTGAAGGGCATATTTTTGAGTATATTTTGATTTAAGGAGAATATTAACAATATTTTGCAATGTATTATGCAAAGAGCATGCTCTGCTTGGACCAGGTTGCAAATTAACTACTGCAATACGACATGAACCAGAGAAATTGCATTGATGAGAAGGAGAGGAAACCATCTGAATAGTATTCAGACAGAAGAAAGAAACTGGATCTTTAATCCTTTTTCTAATTCCCGTATTGTGCTTCTGATGTCTTTGACAGGGGGAGTAGCATCACAATTCTCACTTTTCCTGTTTTTCATTCTCCTTGAAATACTGATCACACATCACTGTCTTGATATATGTCAGTCAGACACGTAACAGGATATTCAGGTCTATTTTGTTCTCACATTGTATCATCTACAGTTATCTGTGCTCGTCTTTCTGGTGGGTTGACCATGCCTGGTTGCCAGACAACCACACAGCCATGCTCTCATTTCCCAACCTTACCAGGATAGAGGGGGAAATAGGATGAAAAAGCTTCTGGGTCACGACAAAGATAGGCAGATCTGTTACCGTCATGTGCAAAACAGACTTCACTTGTGCAAGAGCAGTTTAATTTATTGCCCATTGAAAATAAGAATAGGATGATGAAAAACAAAGACAAAACCCCCACATAAATACTTTCCTACTATCTGCCAACTCTTCTTCCTAGGATCACCTTCACCTTGAACCTTCACTCCCGATTCCTCTTCCTCCTTTCTTCCAAGGCATTCCTGGGAATGGGGGTCTGTGGTCAGTCCACAACAGCTCCTTTCTGTTGCTCCTTCCTCCTCACGCTTTACCTAGCTCCAGTGTGAGACCTCTCCAGAGGCTGCAGTGCTTCAGGATAAACTTGCTCCACTGCAGGTTTTCACAGTTTGCAGTGTTTCAGGAAATATTCCTTTCCTCTGGCGTTGAGCCTTCCCACAGAACACAAGGAATCCCCTGCCCCACCGTGGTCGCTCTCTGGCCGCAGGGCCATCCCTGCCGGGTCTCTCTCTCTCTCCTGCCTCGGTCCCTGCTGCCGCTGTCCCCTCGGGGCTGGCAGGGCTGTTTCTGACACGGCTGCCCTGGCTCAGCCCTGGCTGCCGGGCAGCGTTTTGCTCTGCCTTGCCCAGGCTTTCCTCGGGGCTCTCTGTCTGTTTGTTTCTCTCTCTGTCTCTGTCTCTGTCTGTCTGTCTCTCTCTCTTGTCTCTGTCTGTCTCTGTCTCTGTCTCTGTCTCTGTCTCTGTCTCTGTCTCTGTCTCTGTCTCTGTCTCTGTCTCTCTCTTTCTCTCTCTCTCTCTCTCTCTCTCTGCAGCTGCTGGCACCTCCTGGGGCCGGCAGAGGCAGAAGATGAGTTACAGTGTGTACACCATCACTCTGGTCAGCTGGGCTCAGCCACCCAGCTGAGGTACCCTTCCAAACTCCTGGGTATCCCCGGCCTACTCACTTCGAGCAGGTGGGGAAGAGCGAGCACAGCTCTGCAATAGCTGGAAGGCTGATGTGTTACCAGCACCCTGTTGACCACAAATGCAGAGTGGAGGGACTGGTATGAAGACAGTTAACCACAGAACTCCATCCCGTTCAGCCTGTTCAGTTTATGTTGGAAGGCTCCTTAAGGATCATCTAATTCCAGCCCTTTCTGCAACCAGCAGGGATATCTTCAACTAGATGAGGTTGCTCAGACATCCGTCCAACCTGGCCTTGTACATTATCAGGGGTGGGGCATCAACCACCTTTCTGGGAAATTTGTTCCAGTGTTTCAACACCCTCATCATAAAAAACATCGTTCATTCTTATATCTAATCTATATCAATCTTCCATCAGTTTCAAGCCCTTACCTTCTGTCCTATTTCAACAGGCCCTGCTCAAAAGTTTGTCCCCATCTTTCTTTTGGGGGCCCTTTAAGAACTGAAAGGCCACACTGAGCTCTCCCTGGAGCTTTTTCTTTTTCCAGGCTGAAGAACCTCATGTCTCTCAGCCTGCCCTCATAGAAGAAGTGCTCTGGCCCTCCGATCATTGTTGTGGCCCAGTCTGAACCCCCTCCAACAGGTCCTTGTCTTCTCTGTGCTGAGGATCTTAAAGCTGGACACACTGCTCTGGGTGGGATCTCATCAGAGTGGAGTATAGGGGGAGAATCCCTTCCTTCCACCTTCTGACCATGCTTCTGAGATGGCCCAGGATGTGAATGGTTGGCAGCAAGCACACTGCTGGCTCATGTTCAGACTTTCATCCACCAGCACCCCCAAGCCCTTCTCATCTAGTTTCTAATTTATACATGGTGAAACCTTTTAAGTTCCAAGTATTCAGTTGCTTATATTGCCCTCTTGATTTTGGATTGTGAAATTTACCTATTGTGACTATTTTTAGAGGGAAGTGTGAAAAAATTAGAGTTTCTAATATCAGTCTCTGGTTACATTAATTTCCTATCTTTAGAATACTTTTTTAAAAAAATAGTCCTGATCTGATGTTCCATTTCCAGATTCTATTTACATCACAACAGAAATCTAGTTTAATTCTGTCAGGATTATTTTTAATAGCTTTTTGATTTTCAGTTCCCTCTTTTTAACTTTCTCATCTTACAAGGTAAAGAGGTTGTGAAGTTCTTACCTCCTATTGTTTGGATTCTGAGTGTTCACCATGTCAGAGGTGCTGCACAGTTTCTTTCATAGCATTGAATAAATCAGTAATACTTTACTAATGTAAAAACCTATTTATAACTGTCCATTTGGCACATTGCCTTTGATTAACGTGTTTTGTTTGGACACAACTGTCACATTAATACATCATGTTATTAAATGTAAAATAAAATGTCTTTAAAAATGTTACTGCTTGTACTCAAAATATTCTCTATTGTTTTAAGAATGAATCTCAAATATCTTGGGAATCTCTTGCATACAAGAAAAGTTAATTTGGCTTAATTGACTTTAATAAAACTATTTCATATTTAAGCCTTTCTAATATTCAACTGATGAATAATATAGCCTAACCTCCTCTGAGGCACAGTCCTTTCTTGAGAATCTTTTGGTACAGTTCTTTTCTAGTGTTTCTCTCAGCTAAAGGGGACAGCTAAAGTGTAAACTGATACAGAATTCCAAATTACTGTTTTTCCTCTGCTGTTTGAGTTTTCTACTTTAGTTCCTTAACTTCAGTCTGTGGGATTTTTAGTACATCTGGTCCATAATGAGGGTTTTTATTCCTGCTGGTATGTATAACAGTCGTGGGTGAAAGGTCTGTTTTACATAAGAATTTATAGAAATATGAATGGCTTATGTTGGCAAGTATTCATTATCCCAGATAGAGGCTGTACAACCCATGCCCTTTATTTATGTATTAACATTACCCTCATCATCACTGCATCTGACTACTTCATGCTTATCATATTGTTTTATTTAACAAAACTTACAAAATGGAAGCTATTACCACAAAATTAGAATCATGTAATTCTTTAGATTGGAAAATAACTTTAAGATCAGCCTTAAGTCCAACCATTAACTGAGCACTGTCAGTCCAAAACTAATCTATCTCTGTAAATGCCACACCTACATGTCTTTTAAATACCTCCAGGAATGGTGAGTCAACCATTTCCCTTGACAACACTTTCAATGAAGGGGCAAAATTGCTGTAGAGAGGAATGAACTATCAGGGAGAAGTTTCAAGGGAATAATTGAAAATATAGTCAGAGGTACACTGAATAGAGCTAAGTAGCTCATTATTGTTTCAAAAGGTCAAGGTTGGATTTGGCTCTGTTTCAATATGAAGACTGACTCATGGGCTGTCCTTGCTCCCTTCTGCCTAAGGGCACCTTCTATTTTCTTCAAAGAAAATACTTAAGAAAAAGAAATCTAAGCTAAAACTCAAGATTTTACCTGCAGATGGTTAGGAAGTGTTCTTAAAAGCTGACAGTGTGGGGTGCTAGCTGGTTCAGAGAGATCCCTCAGTCTGTGGCTCAAGTGATTTCACAGGAAAACTGACTGAGCCAAGGCTGAGATCTATCTGCCAGCTCAGGATAAGGAAAAATAAGACCATGTTAGTATAGCTAAAAATCAAATAATGCAAATAACAGATTCTTAGTAATTTTTGCTTTAAAGTGATTGCTATCATAAGTCCTGTAAAATCTCATTAAAAATGATGACATTTTATTTCCAGTAGAATTCCTGCAAGAGATTAGTAGAACATGCAATTCTTTTCTGTATGGACTAGAAGATGGCTGAGAAGTAGAAATTATTTCTAGATCTTATTTATTTTCACAAAATTTTAGGTTAAATTCACTTTGTCAGCTTTACCATTTATTCAGTATAAGTTTTTTTATGCCATTGGTTAACTCTTTTAGTCTTGAAGGTTTTGCATTTATATATGAATATATATAATTATACATATTTATATATGCATTTATATATGAATAGAGATGAACAGTAGACTTAATATTTTGATGGATTTGAAAGGGAGGAAGAATGAAACACTCTACCTTTCATCATAGAAAAATAAAGCTCCAGAAACATAGTGACATGACAAATACTTATATAAAAGTATTAAAATATACTAGTTAAAGCTTCTGCCTGACATGTTGATCAAAAGAGTGAGAGGGAAAAACTGATCAATCATATTACCATTAGCTCTTATAATCAGTGCAAGGTATATGCAACAAATACTGCCTGATGGGCTGCCAATAAAAATAATTTAATGTCTATGAAGTTCCCAAAATCCATGAGGAAGTGAAAAGAAAATGATGCAAATATCTAAGATTTCAGCCAATGAAATCCAGCATTAGACATAACGGACAGTGTAAAGGTATTTCAAGTTTTATTGTTTCGGGATGAGTATCTATAATTATGAGAAGATATTCATTGTTTACTTAGGATTACCAAGTGTCATTTCAGATGCAATAGATCAATATTTTTCTTTTTTTTTTTCCCGAATATCTTTTTCAGGATTTGTATATTTTATTTTGATTTATGCATTAAGGCATTAAGTTCTGGGGGAATGGCTGGCTCTTTTTGTAGTTGTGAATAAAAATGTGCAACTACAGTCTTAGAGATGCAGCTTGGTCTAAAGGGTGATAAAATAGCACATTATTTGAAAATCTGCCACTGAACTGCTCTGAATGATTTTTTTACAATGAGTGTGGACAATGTCACTGTGTCATTGTCATAACTGATAATACATTATAAAAATACTTGTTTCCTTTCTTTTTCAGAATATTAAAATGCTATGCACCATTTCAACACATAATGAGAATCTGTATGTTCCTATTGACAACATATTATGTTGGAATTCGGGAGGCCTAGGTCTTGTTGCTGACTGATGGTGCTTTTATAAAATGTAATTTAATTTTTTTCATTTTCTGAGGTGTTAGTAAACTTTTTAAATAACAAAATATTACTATAATTCTGTTTCCATGTATTAAAACTGAATTTCTTTCTCAGTAATTGCTTTTCTTATTCCATTTCTGCATGCTTAAAATGTGCCTGCATGTATCTTTATACTAATTCCTAGAAGTATTCTTAAGTGATCCTAGAAATTCTCCATACTTCAGTATGCCCCTGGAAACAAAAAAGATAATTTTTTTAGGGCTCCTGAACTCCCAGTAGTAGCAACTTTTTGAATGGTTCCAGTGACTCTCACATTACAGCATGTTTTCATCTGCATAATTCGTGTATACTGGAGGATGGAGGAAAACAAGATAAGCACCCCTATCTAGCAATACATTTATTCTCAGTTTATATATATGAACAGATGGGCTGTGGCTATGACAGAATGATTATTAAGACAGTGCTTTTGTTCATAAAAACAATATTTTCTCAGAGGAAGAGTACACTTAGTGATTGTATTTTCAAAATTCTTATTACTAAAGGGAGAATTATTGATATGATACTGCTAGAGGAATTTTCACTGTCATCCACTGGTACAAAACTGAGGTATTTTCCAAAGTCTAAGGTGAGTTTCCCACCAACTCAGTGCATGCAAAAATGTTTCTTTTTCTAGTGACAATTGAAAGGTATCTTTCTCCTCTTCTGATGCCTATAATATCAACTCTTAATGTAGCTCACATATATTCTCTAAAGCATATATCCTCTACCCTATTAATCATCCTTTGAATATGTTGAAATAGTGTGATGAGGAATATTTGTGCTTATTGAAGCTTCTTAATATCTATTGTTTAGATGTTGACCTTTGCTGGAAAACCAGTGCTAATCAAGCAATTCTATTACTTCCCCTCTTCAACTGGACAGGCAGAGAAAAATATTTTAAAAAGTGTTTTGCTGGAAGACCTCTTTGATTAAGTGAAAAATCCACATGAAATGAAGTTTTTTCATGAGATTAGATTTGGTCAATTTTTCTTGCTAGGATTTAAACCAAAATATTTTTTGAGTAAAATTAAGTTTTCTAAAAGTTTTAATCCATTTTGAAAACATGTTTTTTTCCTTCTACTTTCTACTTCTATTTTTCAGTACTTCAAACATTTTTATTTCAGTGCAAAATTCTGAGAGAGATCAAATTGCTATTTTCACAGTCAGCATTTGGTAAACTTTTTCCTAATACTGAAGCATTTTCCAGTGAGATTCCCATCTATTAAAGCTGAGTGGAGAAATGCATAACTGGGTTACTCTAGAGTTTTAAATGTAAGGTGTGGAACTTGATCCTTTTCCATGCAAGTCTGAGTCTGTGCCATCCTACAAATGTGAGCAGAGTGTGATGGTTATTTAGCTGAATGTTTTCATTAGATCTGATGGTCTCTTCAGATGTAACATGTTGTGTTCAGTTAACTGCACATTTTGATAGGGATGAATGGTACTGCTAACCTGAATCTCTCTGCTGATTTTTCATGATTGTATTTTAGGGAGAGGTAGTGAATAACAGTCTTCTAACCTAGGAGAACAATTTCTTTTGGACATTTATAAAAAATCACTTGGAGAGCTGAGAGTGAGATTCCAGAGATGAGAGTACCAAAAAATACTTCACTTAAGCTTATCAACATCTCACTATTGACTTGCTGTTTTTCAGAAAAGCAGTGAAGTAAACAATTCATTCAAAACTCCATAGTTTCTAGATATTGGTGTGAGGATGGAAAATTGTTTGAAGCACATGCACATACATTGGATGACTTGACTGTTCGCAAGTGGATTCAATAAATTTTAATGGCTTGGTAGGAAGGGAGCAGAAAAAAAATTGAGGGTTATTGCGGCCCTAGAATTAAATATAGAAGGTTATGTTTAAGCAGGGGTCAAAGATAGCTATTTTACTCACTGAAAATATTTAGAACATGAAACCTCTTATTCCATCTTTCATTCAGCTTCCTAGCAAGTGATAATTGTTCTTGATCTCCAGGTTACCCTAAGACTTAAGATCTTTTTATGGTAACCATTTTTCAAAAGCATTCTTAGCTCTTAGCAAGCATTTGTGAGGAGTTACTTAAAATACTTGTGGTAGCTGTGAAAAAAAAATGTCATTGCAACTGCAGCTGTGAAGCTGATAATGTACTTCCATAATACAGTACTTAATCTATTTTATACATGGAGCTTTCAGAATAGCATTTATAAGTCCTTGAATTAGTCACCTGAAACTTCATCAACTCTTCGTGTCCTAAAGACAAATACTATGCTGGTGGGTTCTTTTCTATGTTGTATTCTTGCACCACTCACTGAAGGTGCAAAGCTGGGCTATATACCTTCTTTTATACTTAATGAACTGTTATTGATTTCTTGTTCTTACCTCCCTTCTGGCTTCACAAGACAAGCAAAAAGTGACATGACTTTGCTCTTTCAATGATCATATAATTTAACTCCTCTGGTGCAACCTTTCTGAATTGCTGTCCCTAAAAAAGTGTTCTCATTTCTTGTATTCTAGCAGGGACATCACACTGTGTAGTGCAATGAAAACACCTCACTTACAAAATTTTAGTGTTAGCTTTGTGGCTTTTAAAATACAACAGAGGGGTGTTTATTAGTCTAAACTTTGAATTTGCTTATTTGTTCTTGGAATAAATTAATATTGCCTAATGAAGGCAAGAACTGTTGTTTACACAATTTGAATATGATTGTGCATGATATAAACAAGCTTGTTTCTGCAACAGTCTGTTAGAGGGAAATGTGTAACTAAAAATTCTGTAAACTATGGCACAGCAACGAAAAGTCTTCACAATTTCAAAATACTGGATTTGAATAAGCATACAAATAATTAGAATATGTATTGCTTTGCTCATTGTCATGTTTTTTTAAAACCTATTATTTTGACTGTAGGTTACATGTTTATATCTGATGTAATTTCTAGTGGACTGATTTTTTCATCAATCTCCATATCCCAATGTACAGCATTATAAAACCCTGAAGTTTTAGTGATATGTGGAAAGAATTTGGCTTTCATAGAATTATCATAATTCAGAAATTGTTCAACTGAGAGATATTAATGGTCTGTAGATACAAGGGAAATAGTTAACTTGGTTTTGTGCCACAGAGTGAATATCCATACAGTGGCATTGAAATTCTTGCTTGTAAACAGATTTTAATCATTGCAAATGAGTTATACAGCAATTGCTAATTGAAAATGGCTAATTATTGAAAAAAAAAACCAACAAAAACATCAACAGCAAAATCAAAACAAACAAACAAACAAACAAAAAACCCCCACAAAACTAGAAGTTGTGTAATACAAATAAATTTATCATCAATTTGCAATTTCCTACACTAAATTTTATCTACATTTATTTTCTAACTATGTGGCTTGGTTTGTATTTTGTAAGCCCTTAATTTGTGTCCCCTGGTCACCACTTTATCTTTTGTTTGTTGTCTAATTTTCCAGTGGATCTCATGCCATCTCATGCTTTGTAGTTTGCATCTCATGTCTGTTAGATTGACATTTGTATTATGCAGTTCATTTTAAAGTCCAGTTGTTACAGTTATCCAGATTGACATTTGAAGCACAAAACCATGGAATTAAAATCTTCTTTTTGAATTTGGAGATGATGCATGTTTTGTTCAGCTTTGGCACTGTCTGTCTGCTTAGGCATCCGGTGCTAGAATTTGCGAAACTAGGGAACAGTTAAACAATTTAAAACAAATGTTCAAGCCAAAGGTCTGTTTTAAACAACTGTATTTCAGAGCTGTTTCAGAGATTCATAGGATGACTAGAGTTGGAAGGGACTCTAAGATCATATAGTTCCACCCTCCTTGCCATGGCCAGGGACACCTTTTACTGGACCAGGTGGCTCAAAGCCCCATCCTGGCCTTGAATATTTCCAGGGATTGGACATTCACAACTTCACTGACCGACCTTCATCTGGTGCATCACAACCCTCACAGTAAAGAATTTCTTCCTGAAACCTACTCTAAACCTACCCAGCTTCAGTTTAAAGCCACTATCCCTTGTCCTGTCCCTACATGCTCTTGTAAAAAATCCTACTCCATCTTCCTTGTTAGTCTGCTTAAGATACTGGAAGGCTGCTATAAGAATTTACTATCTTCATGTATTTCCTTCCTTAATCATTAAGGACTAATGAAACTTGTTTTCTGGCATATTTTGCAGGCCAGTTTTAGCCAGAAGCGGATAAACACAATAATATTATTGGGAATTTTATTTATGAGCTGTCATGGTTTAACCCCAGACAGCAGTGGCTCACTCACTTCCCACCAGTGGGATCAGGGAGAGAATTGGAAGGGTAAAAGGTGGAAAACTCATGGGTTGACATACAAGGAACACAGAATTGAAGGAAAGGTACAGTAATTGTACAGTTAATTCTATACAACCTGAACCAGTCTATGCAATGCAGGTAGATAACATAGATTCTCCCAGTGAGTGCATATCAATAAGATTATTTTGAAACATTTTGTCATTATTATTATTTTAATGGCTTCCCATTAATTCTTTTCAAACAGATCATAAATTTAAAAGTAAATAACACTTTTTTGGGGTTAATCTCTCTAGTTAAAGCTCATATAAATTGTCTTTCAACATTTGCAAAAAGATTTTTTTTTTGCAGACCAACAAAAAGGCTTAATTTTTCTGGTTTTCACTAAATTGCATTATCCTGTTCTGTCTTCTAGATAATCAAAAAGGAAAGCAGAAGTATTTGTAGCTATACTGTGAGCTTGTAACATTACTCCTTTTATTAGTTAGCTGATTCTGATAAATAGCTGCTATGGAAGACAAAATATTCTTATTAACATTTTAGATTAAGGTTCAAGGACCATATAAAATGGATCAAGGTAAGTCTATGCAGAAAATGATATTGTCATTTTGATGAACAGTTGGTGGACTCTCTACAAGCAAATACAATATATGCTTAGTTACATTAATATCATAACCAAGTCATAAAGAAAAAATTAAAAATTCCCTTTACAGTTGGGATGCACTGAATAATTTTGTATACTTAAACATAGGATATTCATTCTATTTGAATTATTCTATATATTAGACTTTATTCTGAAACAGATTTATTTCCTTTGGAATACAGAAGCCCCATGTATTTTCTATTAGCAGAATGAGTTTCATAACAAATGATACATCAAGCATGCATTAACATAATGTCTAGGTTATTTTTTAATAGCAGGGTAATATGTTTCATCCTTATTTCAGTTTAAAAGTATCTAATGATTAAAATAGCACCTTTATTAATTAAAGCTCATATTCTATTAACTTAAAAAAAAATAAGTTCACAAGCAGTCACTTTACGGTAGTAGTATGGTCTACTCTTTTAAAGATATTTCCCTTGAAAAACAAACTAAAAGTTCTTTCATAACTTTTCTAGTTATCAAGTGGATTTACTTAAAGTAGTATTTGTGTCAAGACTTACTATTTTTTTCCTTAATATTTTCCAGAATTTTATATATACTTCTTTTCTGCCTTCTTCTACAGACATCCTTATGGCCCTGTGTGATTTTTCAAATATGATTTAAAACAGACCCTGTGACAGACTGTTCTTAACCTCAATAATCTTCTGTTCCAGAAAAGGAAGATATTATACACCATTTGAACCACATTCATTTTATGTAAGTAACACAAACTTGAAGGCTGCACTAATTTTTACTGAAAAAAAATGAAAGCTGTAGGCAAATGATTAACATTTATTTAGTTAGTAAAAATGTAGACAGTGATACATTAAGGTCTATAACACCGACATATTTTGGAAATAATTTGAATGATCTATTTTCTATATGAAAACACGAAGCAACATATAAATTTCTCACTATGTATGCCATTCCCTTTAAATAGCAGAAGTTAAAGCATATTATCTTGCTACTTTTCTAATACTTTTATAATGGGGAATTTATGAATATTCCTGAGAAGTCAGATGCTTTTAAACAGCTTGAGTCTGGAGGGGGACCTCTAAAAAGAGGAAAGAGAGTTTTGCAAGATTAATTGGAGTACTCCTTTCAGAGGATGTAGGTATTTTATTTTTTTTCTTTTTTCTTATTTCTTTTTTTTTTCTTTTTTGATTATCCTGAGAAATTGAAATTTAAAATATTGAACCAGAAGACTCTTTTCAAAACCCTGTTGGGACTTAAATGTATGCAAACTTTTAAATTTACTATAGATCATTTAACATAGCACCCCATATTGCTCTCTTATGGGAAATTTTACAAGCTAATATATCTTTAAAAATGAAAGCTTTCTTTAGAATTATTTTATATTAGACCAACTTGAAACAGAGTTTATAGCTGTGCACAATAATGTGTTAAATGCAAAATGCCTTAAATGTGAAAGTTTCTTAAAGTTTTTGTGCTGTAAACCCCGTAATTGTTGTAATGGCTAAGAAAGCTGACATATAAACTATGATGTTTTACGTATGGGAATAAGATGTTATTTTGATGATATATTTCCTCTTGATATCTGTTTCCAAAGCTAAGTATGTCTTTAACTAAGCAGTAAATATAAATTGTGAACTGAAAATTGCTCTGATACTAAAAGAGTTCTGAAAACTGTCATGTATTATAATGAAGATGTAAACAGGTTATATATATATACTAGAATTTCAGTGAAAATACCAGTACTTTTTGGTTTCATTAATCTTTCCTTAATCTTTTGTCTTCCTTGTGTCATTAGGCATATTATTTTATTTTTTGTCTGTGTTCTAAGACCACCCAATTTTGCCAAGAAATCCTATGTCACCTTCCTGGCATGGCAACTAGTACTTATAGAGGAAACTCCACACATCTCTGAAAGTGTGAAATTTAACTACTTTGGGTTTGATCAACCAAATAAACATCTTTTTTTAACTTTAAGTATGTAAATCCTAGATCTGAAGCAAAGCCAGTATTTTAAATGCTATTTTTGGGTCAAGATTAGAGAGATCACCTTGCAGATGCTTTAAAAAAAAAAAAAAAGGAAAAAATCCTCCACCACCACCAAATACAGACAACCCCCCCACACACACACACTTTCCCCCTTGAACTTTTCAAGCCCTAGAATCTTCTTTTCAATAGTTCTCTGAACTCCAGTCTCAAGTACCAATTTCAGTTAGTTGGGCTCAGAAAGGCTTTTCACATGGTTCTATTGCTTTGAATAGAATTTAACCTGAGAGAGATTCCTGGGATGTAGTGGAGAATATTTAATCAAAATCATAGATAACAAAAACCTCTTTTGCTGAACAGATAGTTAAGCACTGAAGTCTATACTTCAAGTACTTAGTATTTAAATCCTTGGTATCATATCATTACCTTACCATCAGGTCCTTCAGCTATCCCTGTCATCTCTGTTGGATTCAGTGAATAATTTTAGTACAAAGTAGAAACATATGTGGGAGACACTAAGGCAGTAATATAGAAATTCCAATGGGTCATGGGAGTAGCATGAGATCCAGCCTTTCAAAGCCTGGCTTTCTATGTGACAGAATATTTATGTAAGCTGATGGGCCTTTTATAACTTAGATGAGCATTCTAACTACAAGATTTACAGGTTTTGGAGTAAAAGAAAGTGGTCTGGGCTTTTTTCTCCACAAAGCTGACAAACTTGTCAGAGTGTATGTTGACATCTCAGTTAGAGGAGGGGCAAGCTATTTCTTATCTAGCCTTAAGATATAAACAAGGAAGTGATGGGGAATGGAATTAAAACGCTGAAATAACAAAAGGCCTAAACCACTGTTGAAACTGTAGTTTTCTGGAAAGCTTCAGTTCTGCAGTTGAAGAACTGCAGTTGAATCAGCAGTTGGATCATTCTGATGGATACTACTCCACTAGTTGTGTTGCTACCTTCTTCCAGGGCTTTAAGTCCGTCATCACTGCTGTTGATATCTGCTGTTGGCTTTCACAACTTGACCAGTTCTTCTTTTGGGATTATCTGGTTCAGGAGAGTATCTCCTGATTTTGGTTTATAGGCTGCATATGTCAAGACATATGTTCAGGACATATTGTCAGGCCACTCTGTATTTCTCCTGGGTATATGTGCTCAACCCTAATGTGTTTCCAGTAAATATTAGGATGATGAAAGTCCTGATTGAACATCTGGGCACTGTGTGACTCATGAATAACATGATGTCTTTCAAAAAACTTCTAAAGGAATAATTTAAGGTTTACCACAATTATATTTTTCTAGGTATTACATATCTATTAGGCTATCAAAGCATATTTTTCTATTCTTTCTATTTCATACATACATAGTCTGGTACTGACATAGTCAAAGTGACCTTTGACCACAATTAGTATCCTGCATAAAAGGAATAATGGTTACTGTTTCATTATTTATATAATTCAGTTTACTATGAATAATTCTAAAATCTTGGCAAGACCTGAAAGATTTCAGCAGAAAGAATATTTACTGATTATAATTGTCATACCAGTGAGTTTAAACAATGAACATTATAAAAGATACATAGTAATTATTTGATACTTTAGCTATTCTAAGTCTGAGCGACCTGTATTTTTTTCAGTATAAGTTTCCTTCTGCAAAATTAAAAAAAAAAAACCCAAAACTGTGGATCAAATGTCAAAGAAAAATTATCTTACCTTTCATTTATGTCAGATAATTGATTGCTTAGGTGGAGAATACTACGGCATTCTGTTGTACGACTTTCAAGATCAGTAGCTATACTTATGTCCATTTTAATAATCCATAAGAAATGATCCCAAATGAAAGAGTATGTTTGCATTGCCTCTGATCCAAAAGGAATCATTTCAGTTTGGTAATAATTTAAAGTGATGCATACACTACCAAAATATTTTGGTATTTTGGACAAGATATTTCAGCCCTTGCTTCAAGTCTGGCTAATTAGCTAATTTTGAATAAGCTAAAGGTTTCCTTCCAACTCAGAATATTCAGTGATTCTGTGATATTACTTCCTGTGCTCATAAAAAAGATTTGATTTCAGGTTAGCTCTTTATCAGCTATATATATCTATATCTGTTTGCCTGTGTTCTACTGCTTTCTACTTTCAGTGATGAATGAGCGTGAGCAAAGTAAGTGACTTCTTAAGTCACACATGTGAGTAGGAAAAGATAAACTTTCTATTTATGCATGTGCATGTGCTTATACATGAATATGTGTGTTTGATACATGAATACCTGTGTGCGTTCTTTACCCACTAAAATTTATAAATTTTTTGACTGAAATGATAATCAATAGAGTGTTTTTTAGCTTATTAAAAGTGAGCTGTAGGCATAGCTGGGAATTTTCCCCCTTGGTGCTTTTGAAATGTAGCTCTTAGCCATACCAGTTCTTAAATAAACATACTTGAGTTGACTTCAAGTCACTCCATTTGTACCTGCAGTGCAACAAAGTCTCTGGGTTATAACATACTATTGCTTTATGCTAAAGAACCTCTCAGAGATTACAGGAGGTCTGTTTCATTGCTATCATTACAGTTTGGAATAAAAATCAGATTTTAATTTTTATTATAGTTTATTATTTTATTAAAAGATTACATAAATTTCTTAAGAATTCTGTGAAATAATCATATCTATATGACTCATATAGAGAAATGAATGACTTTGGATCACATCTATGAGTCAAAATATTCCTAGTATTTTCAGGGTTGTAATGATTTTAATTTATTCATTGTGTTACTTAAATGGACGTCTCTACTTTCTGTTCTTCCAGTCAGTCTTTATATCATATTCACATTCATAATTACAGTCACTGTACAAGGGTAGTATAAAGATTGATGAACCATCACATAATCTGAAGGGCAGGGAAAAAAATTCAATGATCTGTTTCACCATTTCTGATCAGAGAAAAATTAAACTGCATGCTGTATTTATGCCCATTCTTCAGTAGATGGAAGGAAATGGGGTTCACACACAGGAATATGCAAGTGTGAAGTATTGTAAATCATTCTGTCATCTACTAATGACCTTTTTTGTGAAAAAGTACAACTGTAAATTCAGATACTTCAGTATTGAAATATCATTCCTTTTCACAGAATAAAATGCAGAATCATATAGAAAAATCAAATCTTTTTCTTTCTTTCTATAGCTGCCATTAAAATGGTTTTCTAATAGATAATATATTTTGAAAGACTATGTTTAAACCTCTTATCTGTTTCAAAATTCTTGAAACCCATATATATCAATATATCAATATATCAATATATCAATATATCAATAGCATTTTGTCCTTTGCATGAGAGGTACATGAACAGCAAGACATGATCTCCCACATAATGCACTTTATCAGGGAGGCACTTTATATGAATTCATATAAATTCATATATATGAATTCATATAAATTACCAAAGATAGTATGACCAAACCCATGACAGAGTTGGAAAGGTAGCTTACATCTCTGCAGGCTCTACATGCATGATTCCACAAAGAAGTGGAGGATCTGCTGTTCATTTCTATAACTCCTCAGTCAGGAACATCACCTCTAAAATCCCAAGTAAGTTGTAATAAAGCATTTTACCCTTTTCTCCAGTAATGTATGGTCAGGACCCTGTTCTATACTCAGTCCTTCTTTCTTGTGGTGCAAATTTATTTTATTTATACTAGAAATATCTTTAAGAATTGTGAAGTAAGCAATATGTAAGAACCTTTCTGCACTGACCTAGAGCAGAATAATGATTCTCAACAAAATATGAAGGTGGCATCAGTGTAGAGATGCATGATTGTATCATGCTGTCCTTCACTAATATATTTTCAATGTTTTTTCCTAGCTTATACTCTTCCCTGAAAGGATGCTCAAGGGTTTTTCCACAATTCTTATTCTCTAGTAACACTACCAGGGCAGTGAATCCAGCCTTTTACCTTAGATGAAAAGGATGCTACTTCAGTACTTTGTTCACATAAAACAGCCTTCCAATAAACACAGTTGCTCTCAATAAAAGTTAGAATCTGATTGATTCAGTCTTTCATGAGCAACAGAAAACATCTAAAGCAATTAAACGCTTCCAAAGCAGTCAATAATTATTTTTGCAAAAATTCATTTGTTTCTCCAGCATATAAGTCTTAGCTTTTGGCTCTCTGTCATGTGATGCAATGCAACTAAGTCTGTGTGGGTTATCTTCTATGGTAAAGTACACTGCTGCTATTTGTAATAGAGCTACAGACTCTTGCAGGTCAGTATTACAGTATTAACAATTTACTGAAATGCATTAGTAACTTAGTGCAACCTGGACAATAGATTTACTGTGCAATCTCAGTCATGTAAATACAAAACTAACTCCCAAACTAATTGTATGCTGTATAAACACAAGAACTATCAATCCTTTGATGAAGTACATCCAAAGTCCTGGTGTAGCAAAGTTTTGTTTTAGTGACTACTTATAACTGGAATAACTATTTTTTCCTAAGTGAGCAAGATTGATGCATCTGCTTTTGTAGTATTTGGGGCTAAAACTGTTGACAGTGCTGCTGTACTGCACTGCAAGGGCATTACTACAATTTATGCTGCATTTGGAAGGGAAGTCTCTCTGGGTTCATCCTATTGATTCTAGGCTAGTAGGAGGAAGATAAACTGAGGGCAAACAGGTCTAGAGTCTTCAGGAGAGTAAAATGTGGCTCACCTAAAGCAATAAATTAAAATAAAATACCCTTTGTGTCCTCCATTTTGAAGCAGATATGACTGAGGTGTGAGGCTCTTTATCTAAAATTCAGCAGGAAAAAGACAGTACTGTGAATTCATGAAAGGAGATTAACTACTGACAGTGATTGTAACATAAAATGCTATTTCCAGTTTTGGGAGATTGAGGTTTTGCCATCTTTTATATTGAAAGATTTTCATGGAAAATTGGATGCTATGCCTTTTCCTGAACACAGAAGTATGTGAGTTGAGTGATCTGTTCCAGGTATACAAGTGTATTCATGTGTTTGATCCTGGAAAAGATGTTTTGGCAGTGTGTTGTATAACAGTCTTTCCATCTTTAGATAAAATGCAGACTGCTACTGTTGCAGAAAGAAGTTCTATACCAGTTCAGTTTATTATCTGCATTTTACAAATTCACTCCTAGACCTCATCCTATGATTCCTTGAGGACAATCTTTTGGAATCATTGAGCTATGTGTCCATATTGATATTTTGTATGCTTTGTGAGTATGCCATTGCTGGTTTGCTTGGTCCTATCATTTATGTACTCACAAAAGATGGAAAAGGCTTCCAGACAGAAAGAATGGCTTTTACTAGAGGCCACTAGATGAGATGTTGGAATAAAAATTAGGAAAATTCTGTGCATGCATTCATTCTTCAGATTTTCAGAGGGTTATATTTACTCTGTAAACATGTACCTGTAAATTCTGTATCCTTAGTAATCCATATCCAGGACACAGATGAGATATGTTGTGGCATTCTTTTGGGCATGCTTTTTTACTTCTCCTAAACACCTCCTTTCTGAGACATACCAGTCTCCCAGTGTTTTTCAGTGTTCTAGTCCTTTTTTGCATTATTGATGCTTCACAACTTTTTAAGGTCCTGTTCAAGTGTCAGGATATTTAGGCTTTTTTTTTTATTAAGGCATTCTGTCATGTCAACTCATATATGACCTGTGATTAACAGGTCATACAGGTGCTGGTGTAAGAACAGTTGGTTCTCTTCGGTCTTTCATGTTTCACAGTCACTTTCTCTGTGCTGAAAAGAGAAAATCTAATGTTCACACAGCATTAAAAAGATGCTGTAACTGCATTTTGCTGAGCCTGAACTAATTTTTCTTGAGACAGACATACTAACTGTCCCTGTGCCAGGTTAATGTATATGTTTTGCATTCTAAGTTCAATGCAGTGCTATGAACTTTGTGCTCATCCCTGAGATGTAAATCGAAGTATCTGTGATAATCTTTGGTGGTCCATATAGACATGGGCCCATAGTCAACCTTCAGGAGACCTTATTTGGAAATAAATACAGAAACTATTCTAGTTATTGAGCAGCCCTAAAATGTGTATTATATCTTCAGTATCATGAGATAAATGAAGCCATATCCTGGTGCAAGCATTGTTTGCATTTCTAGAAGCAGTACATGTGCAAACAGTCAGATTAAACTCAAGAGGGGCAAAGGCAGCAGAGTGGTGAAAACAACACTTTTGACTAGCTGTCAGGTTATTTTCCTCTCTAGGAGTATGAAGTGGTACCTTTTTATCAGTATTTTGAAGCATGAGTTTCATTTCTTTGATACCAAGTGTTCATGGTTTTTTTAGAAACAACTACATAAATATCAGTAGGATATTGGCCATCAGAACTTTTTTGGGTTTGTTTTTTTTTTTCCTTTTTTTTCCATATTAAAGTAACACGTTACTAATCATACTTACCTGGTTATGCAAGCCTGTATTTACCTCCAGTAGAAAATCAGGCCCTCTTTGTCATTCAGAATAAGATGCTGAATATTAAAATATACATAAACTTAATATATTGCACAAATAAAGGAAACTATCTTGGATTTGCTCTGAAATGCCAGAGAATAAAATTTAACTAAAATTGAAACTTAGAAGTGAAATGGAATATTGATCCATTTCATACTAGATAAATACAGTCAATGTTCTTAAAAAAATGCCTTTTATTCACTTAAATACAGTGTTCTAAAAACCCTGCCGATCTTCCTGACCTGAATAATTGCTAAATTATTCGCTATATATTGTATTTCAACTAATTCATAAAATCTAATTATCAGAAAACTATTGGAAACCCTTCTTATATTTTCCCCTAAGCAGAGAGGAAATGAGAGCTTTAAAATTTAGAGTTTTTAATTTTTATGAATGAGGGGGCTACTGTTGCATCTTTTATCAGGATTAGTCTACCATCTTTTTTCTTTCTAGCATTGGAGAGGTTTGGAAATAGAGTAGAAAAAAATGTCAGCATAGAAAAATAATAGATTTTTTACTCTTTCTGGAAAACATGGGGAGGTTAAAACGAAAAGAACCACAAAAAGAAAACAAAAGAAAACAATAAACAAACAATCCCTCCAAAAACCCACACTCTTCAAATAAAAAAAACAAACCAAAGGTTGATTTATGTTTTGATGTTGTAAGTATAGCAGAAGCAAAATCGGAGGGAAAAAGTAGAAATGCCTTATGTGGCTTGGTTTTTTATGTCTGTTATTATGTAACTCTCTTTTGCTATGAGCAGAAATGATACTATTAAAACCTTTTCAGGTTTTTAGTAAGAATTTAGGGACAGAAATATTAGAATGTAATATCTTTTCTTATCTCTATTATGGTAGAGGGTTTGAATGATTATTGCTCAGCTTTTGCAGTACTTTATCCTTTCTGCATTACAGTAAGAACCAATTACTACCTGAGATGCAGTGTAAAGGGGTAAGATTCAATGAGACACAGGAAAAAGTGAAATCACAAAGACATGAAAAGTAGGAAAGTGACATCTCAGAAATTAAGGTCTTGGTCTAAAAACTGAGCATAACTTATCCACTGTAGAAGTCAGACAACCTCGTGATCAATTTGACAATGGGTTTAAGGTCATGCAGGGAATTTTTTCCAGTACCAGACTCTGAGACTTGATCTGTCCAAATCCAACATGTGCAAGAAAAGCAGTTTGTCCTAATTTGCTCTTTCCCTTCTGTCACTTTTCTACCAGCTCAAGTTGTCCAACTCTTTTACTTTGCAAAGCAGTAGCGAGCATTTCTCTCTTGACCTTCTTTCCATTCACTCCACATTTTCCTATCTTTTAAAAAGGAATTTTTAACTTTAAATAACAATGATGTAGTTAAATCAGAAATTTCTTTTAAGATCTCTGATATACTGCATAGGATTGGAATGGGCATAATCATATTTCTTCAAAACATTAGTTAGTTGCTGCTGGCCCACAACAGCAATCTGTTGCCCCAGTCTTTTTCTCTATTGGTGGTATTGTGGAGGTGGATTTTTAAGAGATAGGACCAAATCTATGCAAAATATTTTAGCTTTCAGGGTTTTTTTCAGGAGGGCCTTATACGAGCTTTATATGAGACTTGGTAGTCTGTTCCTGTGTCTTAAAATCTTAGAGGTTTATGTTAAAATCTAAGAAGTTAATGCAAACTGAATTTTATTCAAAGAGTTAATGGGGCGTATTGGCACTTGCTTGTTCTTCCATTTAAAAATTATCTATGCAAAGGAAATTCTCTCATGGTTCTTAACACCAATACATTGCTTCTTTGTACAAAATAAACAAACCAAACCAAAACACAATGCTGTCTCTTTGGTAATATTTTAAGTATGCATTTCTATAGGAATGAGTCCTAGAGCCATGAGATATGTGGTGGTGGTATTTCCATAGGCATGATGGCATGCTGAGGGGGTGGCAGGTTGTCAGGCAGAGGCCAGATGATCCTTGTGGCTGCAATAAAACACCTGGAAGAGGGAGTGGCAGTAAAGTGTCAGAGTTCTGTTCTGCCCTTGTGTAAGACCCAGAGTCTTTGTAATCTCTCTCTATGTAAATCTCAGTGTCCCTCATTGCATAAAATCAGGCTCCCCACCCACATTTATGATGGCAGTAACAGAATATTTGAGTCCTCCATCTCTCTCAGAAGTACAAATTGACATTTGAAATCCTACCTGCTAGAAAATGAGAATATGACACATTGTAGACAAGTTGACAGGCTTGTTCCTCTTTCCTCTTTGAGGAGAATGCCTTTTTGATAAGATTTGTGTCTCCAGTTGTATCAGATTATACCCTGGAACACTTGTACATAGTGCTACACTTTTACTCTGTAGGTCTAGTGAATTTATCATTGGCAAATTAAAAGAATTTATAATATTTTTCTCCAATAAATTGCACTATTTGTGAATTTGTAATTGTGAATGAGACCAGACTTATAGTGTAATCCACACTATGCACCTGGGGACCTATTGAATGCAACCAGACCTATCATTCTGAATTGGTTCTAATTGGAAATTAAGGCCAGTCACACTCAGCACCTCTAATCTCTGAGGACCAGCTGGAATGCAAGAGAGTTTATTTTCTGCCAAATTTCTAGAATCTTAATGCAACAATTTCCCACTTAACCTAATTTAAAACAAAAAAAAAAAGTCAAGAGAAAAATGTTGTGGTTTTTAATTTAAATTTAAATATTTTTCTGTGGATGACAGGAAACCAGAAGATAAGGATAGGTGGAAAAGTACATTGCTCTTTAAAAGAACCATTGAGTCTAATATCCTGTTAAGACTCCATTATACTTTGCTCTTTGTAAAACTTAGAAGGGAAATAACAGTGGGAAAGGTCTAAAGCCCCTTTTGGTGTGGGTAGTTAACATAAGAAGTCATTTCAGTGGTTTTAAAAGGTCATATTTTACTACTGTCACTAAAACATAGTATTTATGCTAAAGTTCTTATTATGGAGACCCTCAGAGAGATAATTTTGGACACAAAAATAAAGACATTTAAGTTACTCTAACACCTTTAATCCTTTAATTTGATTTACAACAATTAAACTTTTAGAGTCTCTTTAAGTCTCACTGTTGAAGGATCACATTATCGATTTCTCATTACTTTCTATTCAGTGGGAAAGTCTTTGTAGCTTGGTTTAGTGTTAAGGTTTCCTAGGCTTGAATGTAACTAGCAATTCATTGTGTCCCCTTAGTGTCTCTCTAGCAGTGACACAAGAGTGGCAGGTTTCAGTCATTTACTTTCTCAAGATTTAGAGGTTAGGATTTTAAGACTCAGATTAACCTTGCTCAAAGGGCAGGAATTTCAAAACATATAATCAGTGTGGTCTTGAGATGTAATGCAGTTTTTCTTCAAGTATATTTTACTTCCTATTTTAGTTGCAAAGACACCTGGTGTTTGCTCAAGCATGATACTCAAATTATCATTAACACTCTAGTAATGTAGACATGGGAAGACTAAAACCTGACAGGGAAAACAAAGCCTTAAACTCATCCTGACATTATTAGAAAAACTTTGTGGAGTAGTGGAGAGAGTAACTGAAAGCACTAAGACACAAAAGGAAAATTCCTTTTGTCTTCATTGTCTGAATGAATTGATTAGCTAGTACGTTTTGGTTTACATTTTGTGATGTATATCTTTAATTGGTGGTTATAGATTAGCATGGCAACGTTGTCTCCCATGACTTACAGATTTTCTGTATAAATTGTATCATTCTTTCAGCATTGCTGCATGCAGAGTAACAGTTCCCTGAAAAAAAAAAAAAAAAGAAGCAGAAATCTCTGATAGAATAACATGGTCAGGAGAATTAGATTTAAATTCTACCCAATATCCTTGGTGAATATCCATTGGTTGTTGAAACAAACCTCTACCAAAATACTGAGCTGTTCATATTATATTAAGAAATTGGCAATCAGTTTGACTAGCTGATATTCACAAGCAGCCTTGCATCAGCTCAATTACTATTTATATGAATTGAAGAATGAAAGCCAAATTTGTATAATGATGAATTCTATTACTAAGGGAGTAACTTGGAAAATTAAGGTACTTTTTTATCCTTACATTTTTGAGGGAACACTACACTCAGCATTTGGATAAAGTTCCTTAATGCTGACATTTCCTGTCAAGATTTTTAAAATTAGTTTGTAAATATTAATATTCTTTTAAATTAAATTGAAGGAAGAAATTTAAAATGTATAAAGGATATCCACGTTAGTTGCAGACTTATCAGAAGCTCTTAAAATAAGGCAGCAAGGTGTGTTCCTATGGGAGTAATATAGAGCCTCAGCTGCCAGTTGAGATGCCCACACAAATCATGACTTGACCTCTACAAATCAGATGCATGCCTTCCTTTTTATAACCATAATTGTCATTTTGTAGTTAACTTCATGCTTAACCTCTGGTATATCCTGTCACTTCTTTTGCTGGGGAGGTGGAATGTAAATTTTGAAATGTGAATCAGCATAATGGAAAACAGCTCAAAGTATTGCATTTATACTCTGCAATTGCATTCTCAGAGTTTTACTGACCTTGGAGAATGCAAGTGAAATATCATTTCCACAGAAATTGAACATGTATTTTCTAGGAACCTGTAGATAAACCTTATGAGCCTTTGAGAACTTATTAGATGGGCACCGCTTTCTCATTTTTGAGCTTTATCATCTAGCTGAAGCACTTTGAAGTAATTTTACAGATTTGTGTGGCAGAGAAAAGTCAATTACAGCCTTGAATTTATTAGCAGTTGGAAACTGATACATTGCCAGATAAACTAGGAGACCCCCAAATTAGTAACTCTTTATTACAGAGCCAGAAATTCTCAGCAAATAGTGTGTCCTAATTTATTCCATTAGTTTCCATTGCTTTTTACATTATTTTGTACAAGATATGAATATTAAAATATAGATATTAATTAAATGCAGCTGAAATGTACATTGTTGTAGGGAAACTACTCAGTTTTCCATAAGTAGCAGAATATACTTTTAATATTTTGGTAAGTATATGTTCAGAACTGATAAACTGATAAACAGAGTCTTAGGACATACTTGCCTGGTGCACTGATGCTAAACTTATCTTCCAACAAGCTGTTACCCCTGCACAAAGCACAGCATTGCAGTTCTGGAGAGATCTACTACTGTGGGATCCAGAGCCAAGACTTAGTGCTGCCTCCTTATTTCACTGGGTTTGTGTGGTCAGGTTTGGGTGGCAGAGGGGCTTCAGGGGTGGCTTCTGTGAGAAGGTGCTGGAAGCTCCCCCTTGTCTGGCAGGGCCAGTACCAGCCTGCTCCAGGATGGACCCACCACTGGCCAAGGCCAAGCCTATCAGCAATAATGGTGGTACCACTGGGATAACATATTTTGGGAGAGGGCAAAAACTGTGCATCTGAAGCCAGAGGAGTAAAAATGTGTGGGACAAACAACTCTGCAGACATCAAGGGCAGGGGAGGAGGAAGGGTAAGAGGTGTTCCAGGCTCCAGAGCTGAGATTCCCCTGCAGCCTGTGGTGCAAACCATGGTGCAGCAGCTGTGCCCCTGCAGCCCATGGAGGTCCATGGGGGAGCAGAGATCCAGCTGCTGAAGCAGGTTTTCCAGCAGGACTTGTGACCCCGTGGGAGGCCCTTGCAGGAGCAGCTGTGCCTGAAGGACTCTACCCTTGGAAGGGACCGACACTGCTGTAGTTTGTGAAGAACTGTGGCCCATGGGAAGGACTCATGTGGGGGAAGTTCATGGAATACTGTCTCCCACGGGAGGTAGCCCATGCTGGAACAGGGAAAGAGTGTGAGAAGTCCTCCCTCCCCACAAGCAGGAAAGAGTGGCAGAGATGATGTGTGATGACCTGGCCAAAACCCCAAGCCCACCCTGCTGTGCCTCTGTGGGAGAGGAGGTAGAGAATCCAGGAACAGATGTAGGAAGAAAGGAGGTGTGGAGAGAAGGCATTTTAAGATTTTGATTTTATTTTACATTATCCTACTCTGATTTGATTGGCAATAAATTTCATTAATTTTCCCAAATCTGTTTTACCCATGAGAGTATTTGGTGAATGAATGATCTCTCCCTTTGCTTATCTCAACCTATAGGTCTTTTGTTATACTTTTTCTCTCCTGACTAGCTGAGGAGGATAGTGATAGAACATTTTTGATCAACATCTGGTGTTCAGCAGCACCAACAACCTTCACAAAACTGAAAATTGTATGGCACTACTCCTTTGAGTCCCCATACAGTATCAATTAAATTTTGAATTTGTACATATATGGAAATAATCCTCTCAATAATATAGAAATCCCCCTGCTGTATCAACAACACTGGACTTCTTTCATCAAGAGATTTTTCACTTAAAGGGTGGAAAGAAGTTTGATATGATAACCAGCTTGTTCTCACTTGCTTTTGAAGTCTCAGGTTTCTAATTAGCAGTGCACAGCATGGATCCATGTGCAATGACTGAGAAAAACAAGGGCCTCTTCATCCACTAAAGAGTATCTGTATTTTCTATTTCTTCTCCATTGCAGGTGTTTAACCTTTATTTCATGTTATTGAACATGAAAGATTAATTCCTTTAAAGATTTTTATAAATGGTGATTTCCATTCTGATTCATTATCTTCTAGACCATTTCTACTCAGTAATTTCACAGAGTGAGAAAATGGTGGCTTCTTCAAAGGAAGGAAAATATTCTATTTAAGTTCAAGAAGTCAAGTGTGGTTCTAGTTTAAATGCATGATGAATAATATAAAGTAGTTCTTTATAGGTGGAAAAGTACAATGAAGTTTAAAATAAACAGAACCCAGAAGCAAGGTATATAACAGTGCCAGATGATGCTGTGAAACGAGAAGGCATAATTGCAGAGCTACTCCAGCTATTTAAATAGATAAATTACAGATTTATTGGCAATACTGTCAGCTTGATCAGACTCTGGGTTCCTTCATTAATATGTGTCCTTGGCAACAAGACCTTCTAAAGTACTCTGATAAAATATTTTTGGCTTAACATGTACCTTGCATGCTTAGGGAGCCTATATTACATTGCAAACCCTAGCATCTTCACATTTCAATTCTATGGTATTTGTTTCTTTGGTGAATTTCACTTGGCTGTTTTCTGGCAAAAATTAAAAATAAGAAATCACAGTTGAGATATAACTGAAAAGAACTGGATTCTGTATCAAATTAACATTTATAATATACATAAAGCTACATAAATGTAGTTTATTTTTAAAATTATAAACATTTTTTAATCTTTGTTCTTAAATAGTGGAATGAGCATTAACTACTTCAAATTCTTTCCACTTGTTTCTTTTGACTTATCCTAGAACATCCTTGTATTTGTGATCCACAGTTCATCCATCATAACTTCAAAAATATTTCTCTTTGGTAAAATATATATTTTACTAAATTATCAGTGTTAAAACCATACAATTTATAAAACTTGTCTTCCTTTCACACTAAAACGTGCAGAACCATATTTGTACAAACATTGCAGCTACAATCAGAGGTCTCAGAAAAGAATAACCAGAAAGTATTCAGATACACTTCATACTGATCATTTATGTAGACCAAAGGAAGGGAGAGAGACACCATAAACCCTGAAACAAATGAAGGCATATGGACGAGAGGACAAGTGTAAATTTGGTGTTGTAATTTAAGCATTCAAAGATTCTTGCTGTATTAGCCATGAGAAAACAATGTGAAAAGTGTCTAGGTGGAACACCTGGAGACCTCAGTTGTTAATGTAAAGGTCTGCAACATTAGCACTTTCTTTCAAAATATTAAAACCTGTAGACTTTATATCACTTTAAACCTTGGTACCCCTTCACTACACAAGATAAGCCCATTCTCTTGCCTTGAAAAAGACTACCTAATTACATTGAGGTACTTATCTTTTATAATAAGTGATTGAAAAATTTGCTTGCATCATTTCTTTCTGTGTCTTACAAAAAATGGCTGAGTTTGTAATGGCTTTTCTTAATGCTAGAAGTGTTGCCTCTTGATCTTGTTTTTCTGTTCATCAGAAGGCAAAAGAGATTCATGAGGCTTAGGTTGCCTGACAGCATATTATCCTCTTCCTGCTTCTTTTCTTTTTTCACTTCTGACTTATGGAAGGTTGCCAAAGATTTGCAGTATTGTTTCCACTTACTCTTGTGTTTTCAGCAGGCAAGAATTCAAATTTAAACAAAAGAAAGCATAGAGTAAATGGAAAATCACATATAATACCTGGATGAGAAAGCACCAAATGCCTTTATACCATGCCATAACAATTACCTGAGAGAACATCATCTGTAGTGTTCAGAAAGACTAGCTTAGACACTTAAAATTGTCATACTTGTTTGAAGATAACAATTATACAGCTGTTTACAGAATATAACTTGTGGATCAGCCTCTTAGGATTTTATCATTCTATTCTTCCATAGAATCTCCACCAATAATAAACCATAGTACAATAAAATAGAGTGGTATTTAATGGAAGAAACAAACAGTTGGAAGAGAACAAAAATCGTGTTTGTAGAGTCTTAGATAAAGGAGGAGATAAATTTACTTTTAGGTTTAACAAGATGCATTTTTATGTAAAGAATTTCAGTGATAGATAGATCTTGTTCTGATATACAGGAAAATACAGCACTTTTATGAGTGAAATTAAAGTTGCAAGGTTTCCTACCCTGTCTTTCCCAGTTTTCTGTGCATTTTTAACATATAGTGTAAGGAAATACTGTAAAATATCTTTATACAGTTCAGTCACAATTTGCTCAGAGTGAAGCTAGATTCTTCCAAACTGTGAGAACATTTTTGCAGCACACATGTAAAACAATGCAGACCGCAACCCAGTTAGTGATACTCATTGGTGCTATAAGCATTATATTGAGAGTGGAATAAAGTTAAGTTTGTTGGGTTATGTTGGGTGTGGGAAGGCAGCAAGAAAACAAGATGTACACAGCTGTGTAGAGAATGGAGCCAGGCTCTTCTTGGTGTAGCCAAGTAATAGGATGAGGAAATGGGCAGAAACTGGTGCTATCTGATTCTGAGGAAGAACTCCTTTACTGTGTGTGCAAACAAGCACTGGAGCAGATTGCCCAGAGAGGTTGTGCAGTGTCTCTCACTGGAATTATTTAAGACCCATCTGGATGTGACCCTGTGCCATGTGCTCTGGGAGGACCTTGCTGTAGCAGGGAGATTGGGCCAGATGACCCACTGGAGTCCCTTCCCAAGTGATCCATTCTGTGATTCTGATTCTGTGATAGCTGGGGACCAGAAATAGGTCAAAGTCTCAGATAACACTAGATCACATTTCCCAGAAATTTTATAGCATCTCTGTCTGTGGAGATACTGAAAATCTGCTTGGACAAAGATCTGGAAAACCTGCTGTAGCTGACCCTGCTTGAGCAGCAGGATTTGAATAGGTTACCTCAAGAAGTCCCTTTCACCCTAAATGTTTCTGCAATTTTGTGTAAATAAATACAAACATATACTAATTATTTTTATAAATTTGTTATATAAAGCACAACATTGATTTGTACTGTCAGAACTGTAAGGAACCCTTAAAAATAATATAATAATAAAAAAAAATCCCTGCCAGGAATAATGGAGACAAAGTTGTAAATCATATTACACAACTACATGCAGTAAAAACATTCTAGAAACTGTTTTTTCCCTATCTAATAGTGTGCTACTAGACTTTTGTAATTAAGAATTTGTAACCATTCATTTTGTTTCATTACAATATTTGCAGTCTTTCATTATAATTTGCATAGTCTACTTCAGTCTATTCTGTGGGAAAAAACCTTTCCATGGTGTTACCAAACAATCTATGTCCACAATTATAAATGATTGATCATTCTGATGTTTCCAATTATCATTTCTCATTACAAATTTTTCCTTCAGAGTCCTATTGATCTTTTTTTTCTTTTGACACTTGCATACTCTACCATTGGAATGGCACAAATCTCTTTTTTTTCTTTTTTTTCTTCCCCATACAGATATTCCTACTAGGACAAAAGTGAAAGGGAAATGGATACTAGGAAAGATTAACTTATTTTATGTTTCTCACTGCATTCTGAATCCTCTACCACAGAAAACAAGCTGAATCACAATTACAGTGTGCTTTTCAGAACAAGATTACACTTCTGGGTTTTTGTACTGTACTTTGGAAATGGAAAGATTTTATTCATATTATAAATATATTTTTATTAAGATAAACCTCACAAAGATAGTCTCTAGTTGCACAAGCTGAATACTCCTAAGAGAAGCTTCCTCTATGCAGTTTGCATTTGCTTCTCAGAAAACACAAACAGTGCATTTTTGGCAAAACATGAATTCCAGGTGCAGTTCTATAAAGTTAATTTGGGGAAAATTCATTTGAGAACAACAAATTTTGGATGACTCGTGGATGACCAGTTTATGTTTACATGATGACTGAGAAGGGAAAGATGGGAAATTAATTTCTGGCAGGAAGAAAATGCAGGTTGCAAAGATTTAATAGAGCATTTTTTAATTATTAGAGTGAGAAGGATGTGTAGAAATGAATTCCTGCCTAACAAACTCTGTATGGTGCCAGGCAAAATTGTCCTGTTGGCAGAACTAAACTAGAGCATTTAATATGATCAAAACTTTCATTTTGTATGAGAAAACAATGTTAAAGACTCATAGTTGTGATTTCAAGTACTCAAGAGGTTTTTGTTTCTTTTTTTTTTTCGATACAAACTGATACTACATGAGAAAAGAAGGAAGAAATTGTGTAATCTTAATTATGATATTAAACTAGTCTACAGGTGTAAGATAATTTTGAAGTTGTATAATTATTGCAAATAGCAGCATGATTTTATTGTGATAGGATAATTTGGCTTTACGTAGTTAAGAGGGAAAGGATCTGAGTGGTTTTCACCCCATTAATAGTCCCCATTACTTTTATTTTTCTTTCTGTTCTTAAGAGCTGTTTTCATGTGGAGCAAAACTACTGTTTTCATACTTTTAATAACAGTCATTTAGACAGATTCATACTTCTTGCTGTGCACAAATGGCTCAGCAGTGTCACTTCAGGACAGCGTGTACTAAGGGCTGTGTGGAATCACATCATCCTTTATGGAGCAGAAAAGGCTTTATGGCTGCAAACATCTACTACACTGTAGGGATTTGTTTAGTGTCTCACCAGCATCATTACTCAATTCACAGAAAAGAGGTAGAGCCCAGGCCCAGTATCCTGCTGGTACATAATTTTGGAATTACTGGGCAAACTGAAAAAAAGAGTATTTGCACAGTGGTGTCATTTATTGAAACTAAGGCTGGAAGAGGCTTTTCAGGCCAGCTTTGTGGATATGCACAATTTAGCCTAAAGAAGGGAGTTTTGATTAACTGAAGAAAGAAGCAATGATTCTGAGTAGAGAATTTGTTTAGGTGATGAGATCAATATTAAAGTATGTTCTAAGATCCTAACTTGATGTGCATCTCACCCACATCATGCTTGGAAGGGCTAAGCTAAGGATGACTATCCATTTAAATTAGAGGTTCAAATCCTAACACAATTGGAGAGGCAGAAACTGGGTTTCTCAACTATCAATATAAAAGTGAGAAATAAACTAAAGAGAAAAATATAAATAAATTTTAAACTTTTTCATAGGGAATTAGTATATCCTTAGTTTAAATGGAGAGATATGCTATTTTGGTGTATCCCTGTGGTTTGTTTTCAAAGATACATTATGTTAAGAGCAAAAGCATTCACCTAAAATTCCTTATAAAACTCATTGCAACCATTCTCAAGATCAGATTGTATCATTATTTTCAAAACAGAGTGTCTAGAAATGCATGGAAGTTTTTGAAGCCTGGGTGCCTGCTTGGATTGTTTTCATGCTGTGGAAGAACAAAAGTAAATGTGTAAATCCGCTAGATCTTCTGAAAAAATGCTGTCTTCTGTTTTCACCAGATGGAGCAACTCATGCACTGTGTTACAGGACAATGCTAAAAACTCTACTCAGGAATGGAAACATAAATAACATTAGATGATAGCGTTCAGTATCAGATAACTTGGTGACAATTTCAAACACAGAAGAAGTGGTGAAGTATATTTGACAAAATTCACTCGGACTTTCTGCTTTTTCCACTCACAGAATTCCTTCACTATTCTTTGGCTGAGTTTCTAATGATTTAATAAGTAGATTGATTTTCATCTTTTGCCTTCCCAAGTAGGCTGGTCCTTATCAGGTGTGCTTCTTGAAAAGTCAGGGGAATTAGAAAAGCTCATAGCAAAGCAAAACAAGCTCTTTTGTTTCTTCTTTCATTTAGAAATGAAATTTGCAAGGAACTCATAAATGTTCTGACAGGAAATGATCTTTAGCTAAGAAATATTTATGGAAAATATTCCTAAGGCAATAAGCTCTCACTGAAATATTCAGAAATGAGGATGAGGAAAGATAACTGAAGATGTATTTGGTTAAACTCAATAGACAAAACAATAGACAAATTGTTGTGTGCTCAGAAGGCTTGAGGTGGAGAGCACTTAGAGAAAAAAAACCCACAACTTATAATGATTCAAAGTAGTGCTGGCTTTAATTAATGTCACAGCTGAACACAACAGTGTAAAACCAAAAGGCCATCTTGTTGGGAAAAAAGGCTCTTTTATTTTGACCTCTTTATTGTTTGGCATGACCTAGACCTGCTTGTTATGTTCTTTATTGCTTCTTATGCAGGCAGATGGGGCAGTTCCCTCCACATTTGTCTGCTTTCAGTTTGAAAGAAGGACGAGACACGTGGGGAACCACTGGTCCTGCTCTTCCTTGCGTCCTGGAAGGGCCAAGTGGACGGGAAGAGCAAAGCACAAGAAGGGTTCTATTCTTTCTAACTTGCTGGATCAGTCTTATGTAACACTTCAGAAGACAGCCCTGCAAATGGAACCCCTGCAAATATTGGTGAAGGTTTTATGAGACAAAATGCTGGAACATTTCTTGCTGGGATGTGATTTCTACACTGCCTTTTATCCTATACTTTAAACACGAACAGCACAAAATGACCTTGCTGTCGCAGCCAATTATGTGAACAGGGTTCAGGACTCACCACAGGCCAGAGTACAAATCTGTAGCCAAAGTATGAATATGTTAGGGACTTTATAAATTACAATTTTTGATTACTTAATAGAAAAGATCCTATACAATGCTTAACAGTCCTTCAGTTCTCAGGAATTAGTTTAGTTCAGTTCTAAGAGTTTAAGTATTTCCAAGCCATTTTTTGCTTTTGATTTATACACTTTATAGAAAAGCTTTAATGGTGCAACATTTGCTCATGTTGCACGCCTAGTGTGCAACCAATATTAATGGTTATACTAAATTCTTATGCTTAGAGCACTTCTGCTACACACTCAAATGTGTGGCTTGAAGGAAGAGAAGAAGGGTTGAAAGCTGGTGGGAAAAAACCCAGAAAGTTGTAAACTGGCTGAATTTGAGACTATATATATGGTATAATTTCAGAAATTAATGTCATTTCAAATTTTGTTTCTCAACTATTCTATTGGTAAATTATTCCTTTTCTATTTTTCTTTTTCATCCACAATCCTTTGTCTTTTGGACTTTACATTCTCATACTGTATACAGATCTTCTTCATTCTATTTGTGGCTGCAGATTTGGTGCACTGATAAAACAACTGTTCAGAAAGCTGCCTTTAACAGGATGGTGTAGGAAGGGTGAGGTGCTCTGACTGCATACCTGTGCATGCAGTCATGTCAGTTTTAAGGGTAATGATTATGGAGTAACATACCACTACTCAGCCTAAAAAAAAAAACCAAAACCAAAACCAAAAAANAAAAAAAACCCAAAACCAAAAAACCTGAAGATTGTGGAATTGATTTTTTTTTACTTGCCATTCCAGCTCAAGATTTGGGTATTGGGAAAAGCTCACTTCTTGAATTACAGCCAGACTCATAGGGCAATCTGCAATGAGCCCAAGGAGAAGAATGATGGGAAGAAGTAAGTGATGTATGTCTCCGTATTTGTGTGAAACCTCAAAATGCTTCAATTAGACATTTCAACTTCCTGTTTCAAAATGAAGTCTCACCCTCAAATATGGTTACATTAAAAACAAACAAAACCCAATAACCAAAATAAACAACTCCCCTAAAAGAGCCGACAAGAAGAAAACAAAACAAAACTTTCTATTTTTAGCTCAAATAGACAGTGTTTCCTTTGACTGAGAATTATGTTTTGAGGGAATAGGGTGAGTGCAAGTAAGAAATTAGTTATTTTTTATCTGCCTTAACTACTAATGTTTTTTTCATTGTTTTTGGTGCAGCAGGCATATCAACATAATCAGTTATTTCCACAGATTTACCTGCAAAAATAATTTTGTAATCTTAACACTAGAAGCTCTTTCTTCCTATATAACAGTGTAGTTCAGTAAATTGTATAATTTACTGTAGATATAAATTAATGTAGCTACATTGTTTAGTTTTGCAGAAATTAAAGCTATAGTCTGAGGAAACTCTTGAGTATTGTGGCCTTCAGATGAGATGCAGGGCATGTAAGGGGCAAAGGTCCTGGGTTTTGATCAGAAGCAGTATTTTGTTACATTATCCTTAATAAGACAGTAGAACATAAAATTGGTTTGGGTAGCAATGATAAAATAAAAAGGTGGCATCTGGAATTTAACTTAATCAAGTTCTTTATATAATTAAGCATACAGACTGGCTTGGTTAATGAAGTACAGCACAAAGCTATCCAGATAGTTATATTCATCATTGTTCTGGCAACAAAGAGGTAATTCTGAATAAGAGTGCACCATAAACTCTTTCCTGATAAATAATCTATAAAACAATATTAAAGGTGATTTTGTTTGTAATGCCAGAACAGTAGTTTTCATAGCAAGTTGTGTCAAATAAATGAAATATTCAGCTTGAAGTCTGAGGCATGAGTGAAAGCCTTGCTTGGCTTCAGGCTGTCATTGCTGTAATTGTTGAAACTATAAATTACTATGAAACTACATGAATTTATATGGACAAAAAATCTTGGAATTTCAGTTGGCAATTTTATCTACCTGAGAAATGCTGTTGAAAATTGTTGCCTTAAGACAATTTCTGCATAGAGTCACCTCATCATGCTCTCACTGCTTTAATATTTTTTATGGGGATAAAATAATAATAATTTTTTCACAGAGGCAATCTAGAAAGCAGTTGACAGAGAGGCAATGTGTCTACACTGTCCACTTGTTACATCATTGCTTGGGAGTCCAACCTGGGGCTGAATTAGCAGCTGTAAGAAGTAAGTGTCTCTGTTTTCCCCAATCCATTTATCTCAGGATGTGTCCAGGTATCCAGAGTGGCCTGCCTACTGCCTCCTCTCTATAAATGGTCTCTCAAGAAATTAGAATAATGCTTCAAAGTGAATCAGGCAGTGATTTTGCCTTTCCATTTCTCCTGTACTTGCTGTCGTGTCTCAGGATAATAGGAAAGAAACAGGTTTCTTTCTTGTACTTTTCTTGTTTTAAATATTCCTTTCCAGACATCATCTGTCTTCACAACAAAATGATGACAGAAGCCTTAAGTTAACAAATGGTTCATTGAAGTATTGTCAAAATTGAAGTTTTGTTCAGTGGCTTTTAATGGCATTAAAACAGAGACTGCAATTAATTGTCACGAAGTTATTCATGAATACTGTATTTAAGGAGAGTATTGTGGAGGGGTGGCTGGGAAGCTCAGCAGAAAGCATGGCAGAATTAATGAAGAACATGGACATCCTGACCCTGGTGGGCATGAGATCATGGGATCAGCAAACTTAATTATAATAGCCTTTGATAAAAGGGAGTCATGTGGAATCATAGTGATGTCATGATTGCTAGAAGACACATGAAATATTAGAAACATGAAATATTATAGTTGTTGCTACTTTTAGCTTAGGGCAAAAAAGGTATATAAGCTATGCTGTGGAATCAATAAATCAACTTTTGTTTGCACCAAGCAGAGTCCCATCTCTCAATCATCATCAGAGTACATGCAGATCTTTGCCAGGAGAGAGTTATTTTCTTCATAATATCTGCATGCGATTATGTTTCGGATTTGTGCTGGAAACAGTGTTGATGGCACAGGTGTGTTTTCATTATTGCTGAGCAGAGATTACACAGCATAGAGGCTTTTTGTGCCCATCACACCACCCTGCCAGCAAGGAGGGTGGAGGTACACAAGAAGATGAGAGGGGACACAGTGGGGACAGCTGATCCTATTCCAGACCATACGGCATCCTTCTTGGCATACAAACTTAGGGGAACGAAGATAGAAAGAGAGGCATTTGAAGTGATGGTGTTTGTCTTCCCAAGTCACTGCTATGCATGATGGAGTCCTATCCTCCTGGAGATGGCTGAACACCTGCCTGACCATGGGAAGCAATAAATTAATTCCTGGGTTTGCTCTGTTTTTGTGTGCAGCTTTTGCTTTCCCTATTAAATTGCCTTTATCTCAACCCACGAGTTTTCTACCTTTTACCCTTTCAATTCTGTCTCCCATCCCACCAGGAAGGAGTGAACAGCTGCATGGGGATTAGTTTCCAGCTGGGATTACACAAGGAGAGTAGGACATAGAATGACCTTTTCCATCCATTAATCATACAGGTTTTCTTTTACCTCCCTGGTTTGTGAAAGGAAATGCATACAGAGTTTCATTTCCCACTGTAGCTGGTGCAAACCCCACTGCTCACCATGGGACTTCTGCTAGGACACTTGTTCTTCTCCACAATTCCCACAGTGTCTTGAAGAATCAATTTGCTACTCAGCTAAGTTTCTATTCCACAATATTTTACATAACTTCAGCACATGTATTGATTTACTAACTCCTAGCTGGTTCTGTTTGAGATATTGTGGGGATGGTCCCTTTGCCCTCCACTGCCAGATTCCAGTACTTTTTGGTTATCCTTGACTATATATGCTGAAACCAAACTTTTTGGCAATTGTAAATTCAGTTTTTAATTGGAAACCATTGTTTTCATATGGTTGCAAAAGCTGTCTTTGTCATTAATTTTTTGCTTTTTCCCTAAATAAGAATTTTTGTTTAGAAAATATAATTTATCTGTAATATATTGTTGAAACTAATTTCAGTAACCTAAAAAAAGCATAAAAACGTTTTCAGGTTTCTTTCCTGAATTAATTATTCTTGATGTCAAACAACAGTTATAAAATTTTAAACTACTCCCACCAATTTAAGATGAGAATATTTTTCAGAGCTGTCAGAGAATAGGGAAATTTTCTTTCCTTTTGTTTTGCACTCCATTAAAAATCTGTGCCAAGTTCTACCTTAAGAAAACTAAAGCAGATAGTAAATGCCAAGATAACTATGTTTGAATAGAATTATTACCTTTTTCAATTAATTGTTTGTTTAGATGAACATTCTGTAAATGTGAAAATCGTGTTGAGTTTACATTTTTCTCCCTTCAGATTTGCTGAATGTCTTGCTGTGATCTTCTTTATTATTCAGCACCTTTTCAAGTGAAGTTGACCATATTATTGCTGGGACAAGGCTGATTAATCCCTAAAGGAATAACACACAGTGCATCCCAGCTGTCAGATCAATAACTGCAGACTGAAGGTCAGCTGGTAAATGGGATTAAGTCTCCTGTTATGGGGCTGTACATCTACACACCTTTAAGATGTTACTTTTCTTAGCATCTTTCCCTCAGAATGCCTATTAGCTCTGGCAGAGGTGAATGCCTTTTGCTTCTTCTATCAACAAGAAATGAGAATAATTGAGTGTTGCATTCTTCAGGTTAAGTAAATTGCCTTGGGTTATTAGTTGAGCAAACATCCAATTACGCTTCTCTAAAGTGCTAATAGTAAAATGAAAAATTATTGGTTTAAATATTGACTAGAACCAAATCAAAACTTTCTATGTGGATACAAGTTTCCATCTACACAAGACAAATATCAGCATTTTTATCTTTTATTTTGTCATGTAACTACAGTTCTTGCTTAAAGATCAGTTCTCAGAAGTAATGGGATAGTTTATGTGGGCCTTTCACAGTGCCTTATCAGTTATAGTATATTCACTTAGGACTTTACATCCTTTTATGATATCATGCTACCCTCAGTGAAATGTTTGAAAAATGCTAATAGGAATCTAGGGACAAAGGAGAAAAAAGTACCTGTCATTCTTCAGGCTTGCCATCAAGTGGCACATTCCCTATTATAAACTAGGACATTCCCAAAAGCCATCTTTGTCAGCTGTCAAGTATCTCCACAGGCTCTTCAAACAGACTGGTGAAATGTGGGAAAGGCTTACATAGATACTATTTACTTATAGTCCCCAAACACTTACACTGGGGGAAGTGACAGTGGGCATCGCTTTGTAAAACTCTCCAAAAATGTAATAAAGTATGGGACGTCTGGGAAAGATTGTCCTGAATCTGGGCTGGAAGCTGGCTCATAGAAAGCTGGCATAAAGAATGAGAGTAGAAAGCAGCACAGCTAAAAAGATATTGGTTTAACTTTTTTGCCTGGAATTCTCAAATAAACAACTGATAAAGCATATTTTAATCATGGTAGGAACACTCCGAATCCATATTACTTTCTTCAATAACCTACCAAAGAACCCAAAACAATAGAGCTGCTTTAAGATAATTTCTAAGCAAATGACTAGATGACTCTCCTTAAATCAAAGGTTCCTCAAGATGTTTTTTTTTTTGGTGTTTTT